>SNQJ01S0030550.1:166072-201731 GCA_010110895.2 Picea sitchensis | reverse complement strand
TTCCAAATTTGACATGGGATCCAGGAGTCCATTTGGTCAATAGTTTATTTCATCTTATGAGGATCCAGGAGTGGAGGATCTAGAATGGCTACTTTGATCAGACAGTCATGATCAGAGTAGAGCAGCATCAGCATGATGGTCCCTGTCAGAGACTAGCATGGGACCCTGGGATTACAGGGTTGGGCATTTCATTGACTGGTGGAGACGAGTGGACCTTTGCAGGGGGAAGTCCCCTTGATTTTCCATTTAGTTTCAGTATTGGGGAGAGCACATCACTGGTTGGTGATTCGTTGAGGTCTTGTAGTACCTCACTATGGCAAAAACATGTTATATTGGTGGGGGTCGTGTTGGGTTTGGTATGGTCTGGTAGGACAGACTCATTTCGGTTTGAGACCGTGTGTTATTTGCAGGAGACCCATGGTAGTGATATGTTACAGGATTATATCTCACAAGGCATTGCAGTTCATATTTTGATATGGGATCTGGGGATTGGAATGCTTGGTAGTTCAGCGTATGATGGAGTTGAGTTTAGAGTAGAGTGGTTGCTCGGGGAGTTGACTGAGATTCTTTGGCCATTGATCATTCTACTCATCAGGAGCATGTGGGTGTCATGCGTGGTGAGCACTTGGAGAGACCACATATTGAGGGGAGTCTACCTTGTGTCACACAGGTGGATATGGGACCCTGGTATCATATGTAGTTGGATTCAGTTATTGCTTGAGGACAAGCAATCTTCCGGCAGGGAGGATTGCAATGTCCCCATTTTGGGACATTATAACATTACAACATTTTAGAGTGTTATGCCTACCCGAGTAGCCAAATAGGGGTGACAGAGAGTTCGGGAGATACTGAGGGGTTTATTTGGGCCCGACTTGCATTGTTCATCATCAAGATCCATTCCGCGCAACTTGGCTTTGGTTTCATTACATTCCGACGATTTTCGTAATTTTGAGTTATTATGGGTCATATCTTAATTAAATTCACTAAGAAGGTCATAATGGGCATATTACTTGGAGAAACCTCTTAGTGTGATAGCTCATCGGAATCGAAAAGAAGAGCACTATAGGATAAGATGGTGAGAAGTGACTTTCAGTGGCTGGAGAAGCCATAAGGATGGATAAATCACTTTTTAGAGGTAAAATGGTTAATTAATTAATTAATTAATTTAATCATGGAATAATAAAATAAAGTAAAAGTCACTTGGAGGGAAGAAGTCAACAGTGAATTAGGGTTTCAGCGATGATTTAAGGTTTTGGAAGTCAACAGTGAATTAGGGTTTCAGCAGGGATTTAGGGTTTTGGAAAGCTATAAAGGAAGGGTCAACGACCTAATTCATCATTATGCGGATTATGACTTGTCATTGAGGAGAGAGGCGCATCTCAGGAGAGATAGTTCAGTGGATTCCAGGAGGAAGACACCAGTTGGATGATTTCAGTGTTGAGAGACACACCCTAGTCACCGGGAAGATCATTCAGGTCTTCCATCATTCTTCAGCAGCAGTTATACAGTGTCCAGCAGCAAGGGCGCATTCATCCAGAGTGAGGGCGCAACTTCTGAGAGGGTTTTAGTCGAATTATCCCATCCAGGGAGAATTCCGAGATTTCCCTCCAACCCATTTGAGAGGAGGGCAAGGCACATCTTTTGCCTAGTTCCTAATCAGATTCTGATGGAGGAATCAACTGGGACGCATTTTCCAAACTTGGACGTGCGGTACTTTTGGCAGGCACATTTGGGGTTCCAGAGTGAGCATCAGACCAGATTCAAGGAAACCCTTCCGACCCATTTCCCAGTATACCAAGGCGGTTGTTTTGAGACATATCTCGTCTGATTCCGACGGTGGAATCACTAGGACGCATTTTGCCAGAAGAAGAGGGGCGCATTCCCCAGGGGTATCCATCTGTGGTCTAGATTCATCAGCTCTGGGTATTATATTTTAGTTACTTATTTGTATTCTGGCTAAGATACTTTTGTCTTTTGATCTAGCCGAGTGTTGTTATTTTATTCAGCCGCAGTTTCTTATTTGTATTCCGGCTAAGATCCTTTGTCTGTTGATCTAGTCGAGTATTGTCAGTTTATTCAACCGCATTCGGCCATTTTGTAATCCACAGAGATATCATAATACAAAGTCTGCAGTCCTTTGTCACGTTTATTATTTGTATGATCATTTATATGATGTAAACCTTTGATCCTACACACACATTAGCAGTGTTTCCTAGACTAGTCAAGTCAGGAACATTACAGAATTCGTCTGTCAAACTGTATATTGCGGAAGTCCGACTGCTACTTAGAGGACACGGAACAATACAAGTGCAATGTTGAGCCATCCAGCCCGCAAGTCCGCTTGTCAATTTGTATATCGCCGAACTCTGGGTGTTGTCTGTAGGGCATGGAACAATAGAGGCACAATTTTGAGCCTAACAGCCTGAGAACCCACGATCCAAAAAGTGGCTAAATATGGAATGAGGGATTTGTATATGCTCTGTAAAATCTCATGTCCATAGTTTGTAAAAGTACATATTTAGTATGTATTACTCATTTCCTCCAAGTGTTGTTTGGAAGACACGGAACAATAGAAGTGCAATGTTGAGCCAGCCAGTCTGCAAGTCCTCCTGTCAATTTGTATATCGCGGAACTCTGGGTGCTATTTCTAGGATACAGAGCAATAGAGGCCCAATTTTGAGCCCGCCTGACCGAGAACCCGTGATCCAAAAGTGGCCAAGTATGGAATGCGGGATCTGTACACGCTTTATAAAAATATCATGTCCATACTTTATAAGAGTACATACTTAGTATGTATTACTCATCTTTCGAAAAACTTCTAGGCGCGGAAGTTGGCGGATTCACGTCTTCAGATTTCACTTACTTTTATATCACCAACCCGACCGACCGCTTCCCCATTTCATATTGTAATAAACGAATATAAACTGGCCGAAGTCCAATTGTGCTATCATATCAACACGAGGCCCTTAAAATTCAAATAGCCCGCAAGTCCACTTTTCAATTTGTATATCGCAGGACTCTGGGTGCTATTTGTAGGGCACGAAACAACAGAGGCCCAATTTTGATCGCGCCAGGCCGAGAACCCGCAATCCAAAAAATGGCTAAGTATGGAATGAGGGATCGGAAAATTTCTAGGTGTGGAACTTGGTCGATACGCGTGTTCAGATTTCCACCCACTTTTATATCACCAACCCGACCGACCTCTTCCCCATTTCATATTATACAAAATATTTGGAACGCAAGTTTCCGAATACGCGGGTTTTTCTTTTAAATAAGATATTTAACATCCTTTAATAATTTTATGTAATTAAATTGTACAATATCAATAGTTAATATTAATACTTTAGTATTGAAAATAATGTTTTTAGGTAGTGTTAGATAATTGATAGGGATCACCATCCGTAAACAATCGCAATCTTGAGCCCACCAGCCCTGGAGTCCATCTGTCAATTTGTATATCACGGAACTCCAAGTGTTGTTTGGAGACAAATAGAAGTGCAATGTTGAGCTAGCCAGTCTGCATGTCAATTTGTATATTGCAGAACCCTTGGATGTTATTTGTAGGACACGGAACAATAGAGGCCCAATTTTGAGCCCGCCAACCCGAGAACCCGCATAAAAGTACATATTAAGTATGTATTACTCGTTTTTTCGAAAAATTTCTTGGTGTGGAAGTTGGCAAATTCACGTCTTCAGATTTCAGTTACTTTTATATCACCAGCCCGACAGACTGCTTTCTCGTTTCATATTGTACAAACTTTTTTTTCTAATTAAATTGTGCAATATCAATATTTAATATTAATAATTTAGTATTGAAAATAATGTTTTTAGATAATGTTAGATAGTTGATAGGGATTACCATCCGTAAACAATCACAATCTTGAGGCCGACAGCCCCGGAGTCTGTCTGTCAATTTGTATATCGCAGAACTCTGAGTGATGTTTGGAGGACACATAACAATAGGAGTGCAATGTTGAGCCAGCCAGCCCACAGGTCCACTTGTCAATTTGTATATCGTGGAATTCTAGGTGCTATTTGTAGGCCATGGAACAATAGAGGCCCAATTTTGAGCCCGTCAGCCCAAGAACCTACTATCCAAAAAGTGGCTAAGTATGGAATGCGGGATTCGTACATGCTCTATTAAATCTCATGTGCATACTTTATAGAAGCACATATTTAGTACGTATTTCTCGTTTTTCGGAAAATTTCTAGGTGCAGAAGTTGGCTGATTCACGTCTTTAAATTTCACTTACTTCTATATCACCAGCCCGACCGACCGCTTCATCGTTTCATATTGTACAAACTTTTTTGTCTAATTAAATTGTACAATATCAATAATTAATATTAATAATTTAGTATTGAAAATAATGTTTTTAGATAATGTTAGATAGTTGATAGGGATTACCATCTGTAAACAATCACAATCTTAAGGCTGCTAGCCCTAGAGTCTGTCTGTCAATTTGTATATCGCGGAACTCTGAGTGTTGTTTGTATGACACAAAACAATAGGAGTGCAATGTTGACCCAGCCAGCCCACAGGTCTTCTTGTCAATTTGTATATCGCGGAATTTTGGGTGCTATTTGTAGGCCACGGAACAATAGAGGCCCAATTTTGAGCTCGCCAGCCCGAGAACCCGCGATCCAAAAAGTGGCTAAGTATGGAATGCGGGATCCGTACATGCTCTATAAAATCTCATGTTCATACTTTATAGTACATAATTAGTATGTATTACTCATTTTTCGTAAAATTTCTAGGTGTGGAAGTTGGCGGATTCACGTCTTCAGATTTCACTTACATTTATATCACCAGCCTGACTGATCGCTTCCCCGTTTCATATATTACAAACTTTTTTGGCTCGCATTTTTCCGAATAGGAAATTTACTGGATAGGTGGGTTCAATTTTGCATTTCCATTGTTCCGCCACCTACAAACAGCACCCTGACTTTTGTGATCCACAAATTAGCAAACAAATTGAAATAAAAGAATATATACTATGTGAACTCTAATGGAACAATCATACGAACGAGAGGACATTAAAATTCAAATTCGTCGTTGTTATAGTTGCAGTGAAGCTAACAGTACAAAAACTTTACTTAAACATCCAAAAAATGATTTTCTTGTAACTTTTCGATGCTTCTCTTATACAAACAAATCCTGGAAACTATAAACATCACTCGTTGTATCTATTCCTTGATTGAAGAACATGTTAACATGTTTAATGTACTCCATAGTTACTGTTAAGACCAATTCTCGCTTCCAAAAATTGCCATCCGCTTTCTCTTTTGCCTCTGCTTTCCCTTTCTTTACTTACTCATTTTTCAGAAAATGTCTAGGTGCGGGATTTGGCGTTGGCGGATTCACGTCTTCATATTTCCATTGTTACTTTTATATCACCAACCCGACCGACCGCTTCCTATTTCATATTTAACAAACTTTTTGAATCGCAGGTTCCTACATAGGTAGGTTCAACATTGCGTTTCCATTGTTCCGTCGCCTGCAAATAGCACCTGGAATTCCGCGATTTACAAATTAGAAAACAAGTTCCCCTTCATCTCGTATGCTTTCTCTTTATGTTTACTTGGTCCTTTTTCCAAATGTCTCATGCTTTTATATAAAGAACCCGAAGTTCAGCAATACAGAAATTGCCCTCTCGACATTGTGATTTCGTTGTTCCCCTACGCACAAACAGCAACCAAAATTCCGCGACATATAAAATGACGGACGATATCTGTCACTGAGATGCAATATGACCATCGGCCCCTCACGTCTCCTGGGTATATCTTCTGCCCTTTTTTTTTTGTAACCCGCCCGACCGCTTTCCATACTTGGGCATTTCTTGGAATCTGTTTCGTGGGTTGGCGGGTGGACGAAATGTACAATGCTTGGTCGCAATTCGCCATCAGTGCTACCTTCATACTTATTTCTAGATATGAAATAATTAATCTTTAATGCTATTAGTTCATCCTGCAGGAACCGTTAATATTGTCATTAATGTCCGGAAGGCCGTAGAATATTTGTCATTACTACGAAATAAACCAAGATTTGCGGAGAAGAGTGTTATCCTTTCCAAGTATTCATTTCAAACATGATGCAATCTATTTTGTGCGCCGGTGGGTTGGCGCCTTTAAGAAATCTCTAATTCTTAATCCCTCTTCGTCGTCACCGCCACCTTCGCACTTTTTTCTAAATATGCAATTAGTGAGCTTTAATGGTAACAACTCATTCCGCACGAACCCTAGAGATTGTCATTGATCGACGAAAGGCTTGAGGAGATATTCCATTGATACGCATTAAACCATAATTTGCGGAGGGTTATATTATCCCTCCCCAATTGTCATTTCAAACATTGTTTGGAGAAAACAAAAATTCTTTTTAACTTGTGGTAGCAGTTTTGTCCAGATACAGTAAACACATTCGGGCATAATGGCCAGAGGTTCCAGTATTCTAGGGAATATTCTTACTACTCATCTCCCTCCGCCTAGGAGCAAAAAAGGAGATGGTCCCTTGGTACACCAAGAGATATATTTCAAGCCAAATAATTCCAAGGCAACCCTGCCTGCTCAGAGAACCTTCCCAATTGCATTGATGGCTGGCGCAGAGGTTGATGTCATGGATTCTGAGCTGGAAGAAGATGATATGATGGGCGATGATATGACAATGGATGATGGAAATGCAGAGATTGTTCCCACTCCTGCGCCCAAATTGAAATCAACCATAATGGGCGGAACTTCATGGCTCAGTGATGGCGGTTCTGACAACACCAAAAGGAGTTTCAGAAAAGAAACTGACGTTGAACGCAATAGCCGCTTTGCAGCTCGAAAGTAGGAATTCCAGAGGTCCAAATTAGTTTTCTCTGGGCAGAAGACTTTCATTGTAAAGAAATGATATGTTGATGCTCCCAGAGATATATTTCAAGCCAAAAAAATATTCACTTGTGGGACTATTGTCCTGTTCTCTGGATATACAATTAACATCTTCGGCAATGAGGACCAGAAATCTCACTGGTGTAAGGCATATTTCTACTAGTCATCTCCTTCTACCCAAAATGGACTAATTTGGGCCTCTGAAATTGCACATGCAACCTGTGTCCCTAGAGTTTTTTCGACTGTGCAGAGACGGTTTCTAGTTGTTTCCTAACTTTTAGTTAAGGGCTATTCCATTTGCCCTGCAACATTTCTCGTCTTCTTCCTCACGGGAATCTTCTGAAAACTATCAATTTTACCACAGGATGATTCATCGAGGAGAAAACTACAAGGATCCTGCATACTGCGGATCTCATGCCTGTGTTTGTGGAAGATACGTTCAATGTTTTGCCCCAAAGAATTGGGTCCAAATTCTAAGGACAGATGTACAATCCTCGATTTTTATTTTTTTTAAATGGATTTTCTATTAAAAACATTTGCCTTGGAGTCTTTGTTGTTGCTTCTTTTCTGGATTTAACGCATGTTCTAATTGGCATGGTTCAGTGGTCTCGTAGTTCTTCAATATTGTATTTACTTAGGTAATTTTTTCTAAGATGGAACATATAACAATTATATGACAATGTATTGTGTCAATCCACCAAAATTTTATGCAAACAAAAAATGTATTACACACGGCTTCAAACCAACGTTCAATTCTATTCGCAATGTAGATAGAACATAGCAATACCAAAGTACAATTTTGCAGCAAAATCGTCATTCTTGTTTCTAGACATGCAATTATTAAGTTTTAATGCTAACAACCCATAATGCAAGAAGTTTAATACTTAAGTTAATATGTCACAGTCATGGAAGAATGTATCAAGAACATACTTACGCCCACACGTTGCAATAAAATATAATCTTCAACAAAGCATTTGCTGACAATTAGTAGAAAATGATGGTTTTGCAACAATGGGACTTGTTTGAAACCAATTCGCACTTACGAAAAATGCCCTTTGCCTTTCTATTTTCCCACTCTTTTATCCCCTGTAGTTTCTCTTCCTGGTTACTTAAATCATTTTTTTTCCGAAAATGCCTTGCTGCGCGGGTTGGCGGATTCACATGTTTCAACCGAGCGCTTCCCCTTTGTCTAAATTGGCCCTCTAATGTTCTGTGTCCTACAAGTCGCACCCAGAGTTTCGCAATATACAAATTGACAGGTGGGCATGTGCGCTGGCTAGCTCGACATTGCACTTCTATTTTTTCGTGACCTCCAAACAGCATTCAAAGCTCTGCGATATACAAATTGACACTCTGGATCCAGGGCTGGCGGGCTCAAGATTTCCATTGTTTATGGATGGAAAAGTGCTAAAACGAGCCACATACTACATTTGCGTCACATAAGTTATATTAAAGGGGAAATCATTTCCTCTATAGTTCTGTGTCCTGCAAACTGCACCCAGAATTCCGCACTATACAAATTGACAACCGGACTTGCGGGCTGGCTGGTTGGCTAAAAAAATGACTCGGAGTTCTGCGATATACAAATTGACAGATGAAGCATACAACCAAGAACCAAGTAAATTCGCAGATCGTATTCCTAGTTGTTGTTTTTTGTGCCCGCCACCTTCGCACTTCTTTCCAAGTATATATCTTGGCAGGAAAATCGAATATTTGTTACAGATGTGAATATATTGGCCCTTATTTTTCGTCTTCTATACTTAGCCAAATATTTGTTTCTCTTTTCCCTGAACTTTATCTTTCTTGTCACTTATTCATTTTTTTGAAAATGTCTGGTTGCACGCGTGGGCGGACTTGCGGGTTCACGTTTTCACTTGTGCTCTTATATCGCGACATCAATCAACCGCTTCCCCATTCCATACCCAGACACTTATCCGACTGCGGATTCCCGGTAGGCGGGCTCTAGATTAGACTTCTATTGTTCCATGACCTGTGAACAATACCGTCACTTCCGCGATATACAAATTTACAACCAGACTCAGATCATACTATCTTTCGTATTACGGTCTACCTATCATGCCCTCTTCCGTGGTACACATTTTGCACTGAAAACTTCTGAGAAATACAATTTAACTATCGGGTACTCACGTCTTCTGTGGAACTATTGTCACCCCATTTTGAAGCCCGTCTGACTACTTTCCATACTTCACCATTTCTTCGAATTTCTTTCGCAGATCGTCGGTTTGGCGGGTTCAAGAAATATTCCGTTCCTAATCGTTGTTTCATGTGCCCGCACCCTTTTTCAATTGGCAATTACGAACTATATATAAGATCTTATTTCTAGGCATGCAATTAGAAGGCGTTAATTTCAAACATCATGGAATGTCATTTGCGCGTTGTTGGGTTGGTCCGTTCATGAAAACTTCAATCCTCTCTTTCAAGAACGAGTCCGCCCGACCGTTTCCCTATTCCATAGTTAGCAACTTTCCCGGAATTCGACAAATATACAAACCGGCCATTGAAACTTTCCTTACACGTTTTGCAGTCAAAAATTTCGATACATAAAATTTGACTATGGAACACTCACCTCTCCTGAGTATCCTCGTAACCCTATTTTCAATCCCGTCTGACCGCTTTTAAGACCTTGCCATTCATTCCTTGCTCTCCCCCGTCTATGTGACCTTCACACTTGTCTATAATAAAAGAAAAAAAATTGTTTATATATATATACATACATATCTTGTTTCTAAATATGCAATTACTGACATTTAATTCTAATAGCTCATCATGCAGGAACCGTATAGATTGTCATTGATGGGCGAAAGGCTCGAGGAGATATCCTATTAATATGCACTAAACAAAGATTTGTGGGGGGTTATATTATCCCTTCCGAGTGTTGATTTCAAAATCATGAAATGTCATTCGCACGTCGTCGCCTTGGCACATTCATGAAACCTCCAATCCTTAATTGCTCTTCGTCGTACCTGCCACCTTCGCATTTCTAAATATGCAATAAGTAAGCTTTACTGCTAATAGTTCATCATGCACCACCCATATAGATTGTCATTAATCAGGGAAAGGCTCAAGGAGATTTCCCATTCATAAGCATTTAACCAAGATTTAGTTGAGAGTTACATTATCGGCTCTAAGTGTTCATTTCAACCATCATCTGGAGAAAACTAACGTTCTCATAAACCTATGGCATCAGCTCGACAACAGGTCTGTGGAGATACAGTAAACATCTTAGGGCGCGAAGACCAAAACTTCCAGTGGTCCAGGGCATATTCTTATTATTCAACCCCTGCCGCAGAGAACCAAGTAATTTGCACCTTTGGGATTGCTCGTGCAGGTTGTGTCCCTGAGGTTTTTTATTGTAAGGACCTGGTCTCTTGGTGCGCCAATAAATTTATTTCAGACAAAAGAATTATTCCATTGTCGGACCGCTCTTTTGTTTCTTTGTCACCTCAGGTCTTCCACCAGATGTTAAGATTGTCGGAGCCAACATTGACGTTCAGAGGAGAAGATTGCAAACAGCTCCTAGCAAAGCATAATAATGGGTTGGACCTCTTGCCCCATTTATTGGAAGACCCGATTCTAGTTCCTTGAGATATCACAAGCTTGCAGGTTAGTTCATTTAGAAATCCATTCCATGAAATTGTCTGGTTGTTTACAAGAATAACGGGATAGGAGTCCACATCAATTGTTTCTCGGATGTCTCTTTATATTTTGTATTTCATAGTCAACGAATAAGCCATTTTTTATTGGGGCAAGTTAATTTCCCATGAAATTTCTTCCCAATTGTCAAGCTTCAAAAGGGAAAAGAAATTGTATATGTCATCCTACTTAGTTTTTGCGATAGCACATTGTTGTCAGTTTCCAAGACTGTCTCTGTCCAAGAATGTCAACTGGGAATTCTACCTAGTAAAGTTCTAGTACCAGGCCTTGTGGAAGCATAAGGCTTCCCACTATTTTTATGAGGTTTTTAATCGCTTCGTGTCTGTTTTCAAAGTTTTGTTGTTAGGAGAAGATGCTCCCCGCATATCTGAACAGGAAACCAGTTTTTTGGATAGGAAGGGGACACTTGAACATTTGGATAATTACATTGTGATAATAATTTTTGGCTCCACAGAAAAACCTTCTCTCCTTCCATGTCACATTACAGACAGAATGTTTGTTGCAGAAGTAGCACAACAATACAACTATTGGTTGCATCTATTGCAAAAGAAGAGAAAAAAATAGTTCATTCCTCTGCCTTGGAAAGTCAGGGAGTTCGTGTTGAAAAACGTCAACAAAATTGACGAATTCGCAGCACATTCTAGCAACTTCAACCTGAGATATGTTGAAAGCATAAGAGGGTTCGAACTCGATAATATTTTTCAGCAACATTTACAAACACCTGGCCTGGGTGATTGTTTCTTCAAAAAACACCTGTCCGAAAACAGAGACACTGGCGGCAACGCTACTACTTATGATGTCGACGACCTAGACACACTGCAAAGAAGCACTAAATTGTACAAACAATAGGGGAAAGTCCCCGGTGACAAGAGTGTTCAATCGGGGAACAACACTCCAAAAAGTACGACATCCCGGAGCATCGCTCCAACGGACCACCACAACAACAAAGCAACTCAGATTTCTTCAAACGGAGGAGGAGATAACGACCCTCCTCACTCTAAAATTGATATCTCTCACAAGCTTCCAATAGACAAGAAGAGAGAAAAAAATGTGGGGCAGGAGGAAGAATCGAAAATTCAAAGTGAAAACATGTAACTTGACACTGATCTGGATAGCATGCTCCGCTACCTTGATTAGCCCAGAGACGCCATCCAACATAGTCGTCCAATGGATATATCCGATACCAAAAATTTTGACGAAGATGAATCCTTCGTGTTCCAAAGTGTTGTTTTTGACAGACAGTCCAAAAAATTGATAATTGAGAAAAAAATATGTAAAAAATAAGAAAGGAAAATCTCGTTCAGAGGTTGACCTTGCCAACATGCGGCCATCCCAAATATGTCAACTTCACAAGGCCAGCGGAGATGCACTTCATGATTCCATTGGAGGCATCAAGGTCGATAATGTTAGACTGAAGGACCGGGTCAAGGAATTGGAAGAGGCTTTGATTCCTATGTCATTGCTTGTCAATCCTTTGGCACTAGCCATGCCTGCCACCCCTGCATCCAACTTAAAACGATCCTCCAGCCTCCTTGCATCCTGTAGAGGATATGTGGAGAATAATATCAATAAAAGAATGGAACTGGTGACTAAGGCATGGAAAACATCACAAACCATCACTTCCCTTGGAACCAAGGCACATAGTTTTCTCAAACATTTGCAGGCAAAGTTAAAATATGAATAACATTTATATTTAAACACGATCCTTCCTTTTGGCACCATTGTCAACAATATGACAGAAACAAAAAGAAGACAACAAGATCTTCCATTCAAAAACCAAATCAGTCAATTAAATGCATGCTGGAAAGAAAAAGTGAAGAACATGCATCTCATTGTTCAGTAATGTGAACAAGCCATATTAAAGAAAGATAAATTATTCACAAGGCTATCAAGAATAAACTTAGCCGGAAAGACCAACGACTTCCAATACCCCAACTTAATCGCAAACTCCTTGCCCTTAACTAGGCAAGAGTTCAATAAACAGGTTGATATGTTTAAGTCGTTGTCTTTGGAAAAGTTTTACAGCATCCTTGAATATTATCAAGATCACGTCGACGACTGGCTAGTCAACTATTCAGTACATAATGAGGAAATTCATCAGGCTCTATGTAATCTTTCTATCGACTCCTAGGAATTAGAAAATGATCTTTTCAACATAAAAATCCTAAATGAGATCAACGTCACCCCAATGAGAAGCTACATTGAAGAATGGATCGAAAGGGAATTGAAGCAGGCCACCGACAAAAGGCAACATGCAATTGCCACAATTCCAGCAATCGTCGACGACATCAATGAAACGATAGTCGCAAGCAAATAGAAAAAGAGCTCATATGTACCATCACTGTAAGTCTACTTATCGTATTCTACTTTTTTTATCAACCCAGTTATTCCACTTTTTTAAATAGAAATGTGTAGCCAAACACTTATACCTTTCAATTTACTTTTTTTGCAAGTATTGCACTCTATCTTCTTTCTACAGTCCTGTTTCTTGTACATATTACTCTTATGGTCCGCGGGAGCCCCAATCCCAGTCTATATGACAAACGCATTGAAATTTTCAGTGATATGTAACAGACTTTTATTTTTTGACATATTTGAAATAAAATTGTTTTCTTATCTCCTTTTAAATTTATGTCCTCATACATTTTTATCTTTCACCAATCTATATGACAAATGCATTTAAATTTCCAAATTTTTTCTTCCACTATGTACAAATTGTATTTTGTTGTATACTTTCAAAAAATAAATGGTGATCTACATGCCACACGTCATTTACTGCATGGATACCACCTATGCTTCATGTTGTTTGCCACATCTTAACCAATTATCTCTTTGCGGGGTCGCACCTTAACGCTAACAAAATTTTATGCCCCATGTTCTGTGATATACATGTTGCACACAACATTTTCGTGATATACATTTTGCACCGAACACTTCCGTCATTTACAATTCCAACCCATTTTCCACAATTTACCTTGTAACCTGATTGGCAGGGACTATGTTGCCACACAGCCTTGTTATTAATAATATATAGAAACAAAAATATGAAGGCTTTAAATAAAACACCAACCCTTAACTATATTCTTCAATATATCACTTTCATCATAAACTTAATCTATTAAGTTATATATCACATTCATCGTGAACTTAATATATTAAGTTATTTATACTTGAATTGAAATCACTTTAGGTTATTTTCAACTTTGAATTTATCAAACGTAAATATGTCAATTTTGGGGGATAAAATCTTTTTATAATGTAAAAACTTACAAAAGGTTTACCCCTAAAATATTTAATCCTTCTTGATGTTTAATAAAATTGTAATAAAAATAGGAGTGGTAGGTAAGAGGGGGTTGTCTATAATTCCAAAGGAAATTTGGAATTAATCTTTACCTAAGGTCTTAAGTGAATCCACCAATAATCAAGTTAGAAGCATTATCTTTGTACGAAGGATTATCTATTCTTTAATAAAATTGTAATTAAAATAGGAGTGGTAGGTAAGAGGGGGTTGTCTATAATTCAAAAAGAAATTTGGAATCAATCTTTACCTGAGGTCTTAAGAGAATTCACCAATAATCAAGTTAGAAGCATTATCTTTGTACGAAGGATTATCCATTCTTTAAAAAAGAAATCAAAAGGCTTATCGACATTGAAGATTCATCAATCATAATCCAACAAATATGAACTCAACCTTCCTCTCAAACATCAATTTTGTCCAATTTAATCAAAAGGGCACACAGGGTTGTGAGAAGTTACGAATCAATTGAAATTTATCAAGTGTTAAGGTCCTTTAATCACTTGGTGGATTCAATAGAAAATAAAGGTATCTTGTTAAAGGAAGGATTGTTATGCATATATGGGGGGTCATCTGAAATCAAAGGACAGATTGCAATTTGTTTGAACGATAATGGCATGGGAATCTTTCTCCATCTATGCCTTCATACTCCACTATTACTCTTTGATGTGAAGCAAAAGTCTAGAAAATAAGGGTGAATGAATGGGGCTATGTGTCGACTATGGGATGTTAATGTAGAGGTATAATGGATTTAATCCACTCCTTATATGTTCCTCAAGTTGCTCTCTCATTTGGAAACTCAAATGGAAAAAAATGTAGAACTATTAGCAGTTGTGGTTCAACAAATCCAATGGTTGGAGAAATTGTATGTTGATTTCAAAATGCAGTATCAATTAGTTTTAGGTCTTTCCAGGAGCTCGCATTCCCTTGCTACTTTCCCTAATATTTACATTGGGTTAGTTAGAGAAATAGTCAAAGAAAAGGAGACAATTCAAAAATTACATGAAGACATGGCAAAGGAGAATGCAACGTTGGAACTGGTTGTTTAGGAAAATGTCAAGCAAGAAGCCTGCAATGATCATGTTTTCAATAAAGTCCAAGTTTTTAAATTTTTTGCAAGTTTTCCATTAAGTCTAGGTTTTTAAATTTTTTGCAAGTTTGTCTTAGTTTTTTTTTTCTTTCTTTCCAAGTCACAACTCCTGGGGAAAACCCCTAGGGTACTTCCCCTCATTTCGTGGATGGTACCCACGGTAAACAGGTAAACCCTAGATTCTTCATTGGACAATGTCAGATCAACAACAAGGTAACAACTCCCAATGAAAACCCTCGGGGTACTTCCCCTAATTTCGAGGATGGTACCCAAGGTAAACCCTAGATTCTTCATTGGACAATGCCAGATCAACAACAGGGATCGAAGTTGTTTCAAAAAATTACTCATAATGAGTTCAACATGTCATTAATGGGAATATAACCTGGGTGGGGAGGATAACACTCCATCACACAACCATGGGAGCTAGACCCAATTGACTAGTTTATTAGGATTTATACAGGTAGACTTTCAATTTTGTTTCTAACACTATAAGGATTACAAAATGAATCAACAATCATTTTAAGATTATGAGTTTGTTTAAAAGTGAGAAAGAGAGATATCAAATTCCTCCTCCTATTTTGTATAAATTTATAATACCATATAACGTTGAAGAACAACTTCCTTTTAATATAAATAATATTTGTTTTAATTAAAAAAATAAACACACACACACACATAATTTTCCTAAACGCTATATGATTTGGAATTTTTTTTTGCAATCATCACGGAATATCTGGGTATATTATTTTTGGTCAAATTGTAATTTTTCATTTCTAAAATTGCATTTTCAAATGCATAAATCAATTTAATGCTCTCAAAAACCCCTATTGCAACCAGATTGTGCAATCTCAATAATTGATGTCTGCAATTCCGACAATTATTCCAAAATTTTAACCAAGTTTTAAGCAAAATGATCATAAAAATAAAATCAGAAAATGTCCAAATCCTAACATGTTTAGACTAAGTTTTTATTATTATTTTAACTCACATAAGTTGACATAAAAAATAAAAAATAAAGTTGTAAGTAAGCAGGGGTCTTTTAATTATATTTTGAAAAAATGTACATTAAAAGCAGAGTGGCCATAAGAGCCAAATAGATATCCTTGTCCAACCAGTTTGATGGCCTTCCTAGAGGGAAACCAAGTCAGCTTGCAAAAAGACAACCAAAAACTATGATTATAAGAGTTTTTTTTCTCTCCACTACCTGAAACACTTGACTTATCACTATAAAAGATTGTTATGATTGTTAACTTCAAACTATTAAAGACTATTATGACTACTAACAGACCTAAAATCCAAAACATGAAATTTATAACTGAGTTAATCTTCATGAGGAGCAGGAACCTGGAACACCTTCGCGGGCTTCACCATTTCTTGTTGAGACTGAGATTAGGGAGGCCTAGCAGAGGTTGAGGTGCCTTTTTCACCTACTATCTGGAAAACCCCTCATTTTTTTTAACGAGCCAAGATCCCATTGTAATAAGAAACTTAACTGTCGCTCTAGGGTATCCAATATTTGAGAGAGTTGTTTCAATTCCACTCCATGTGGCTTCATTGATCCAGGTGGATCTTGTGACCAAAAAAACTGATGTTCTCAAATGTTGATGAAAATGTCTTCATGTCGAAGAGCTCGACGAAATATTTCCAACTCAACTTGAATGGGCTCAAATGGACGTCGTATGCAAAATTTATCGCGTTCTGAAGTTTTGGAAAAACAAGGAAAGTGTTGACTAGACCATATGACATGCTGACGTGGCAGGACATGTGGCAGTACATCTAAATGATGTGGCAGGACAGATTGCAGTACAATCGGATGATGTGGTAGTACAATAAGACGACATAGCATATTGATGTGGCAGGTGACTATGTGTTGACGTGTTTGATGACTGAGCTAGTGGCTGTGCATCCAGGTGGTCGAATCAGAAGGTGACACGTGGCCCAATCAAATCATGCCACGTGGCACCCCCATCGGGATAAAAGGGCCTTATCCTTCTGGAACCGCCACTATCACCAAAGAGAATCAAACCTCTGACCAATGTGGAAATGAATCAACAGCCTAACCAATTGGGCTATCAACATAATTTGATATGGATACGATTTGGTTTATATTTAACTTTGTGGTTATAACAATAATACAATGGAGGGGGAGGTCTGCAGGTTTGACCCTGCAACATCCACCCATTTATTGGCCCATATAACCATAACCAACCATATATTAAGCCATGTATAATGATCGGGGTTTGGTATATCACTTATGGCATGGAATTGAGGTCAACCATATATTTTATATGGTTACATATATTTTGTTTTGATATTATAATATATATTAAAGGCCATAAAATCCGACAGGTTTGAACCATTAACCATGTATTATGGTTATTACAATATTGTTTTTGATATACCAAATATATTTGTGGTTTGGAGTCGAATCATATGGTTATTCCAAATCTTTTGGTTATTAACCATATATTTTATCACCATAAAATTTGGATCGGATCAAGTTTTGAACTATCGAACCTTTATTATATAACAAAGATATTTTTTGCCATTAGACTACATGGTTCATTTTGTAAAGAATTTCCATTGTATTTTCTTATATGCTGAGGTATTTCCTTCATAGAAAACATTAGAGAAGTTGATTTTAGGCCTATTTTTGGCAGCCTACTTGTGGAAGGTGATTTTTCCTTTGAGCCAGATCCTTTTAGCAAAGTTGGAGACAATATTGTATGCAGGTTGGGAGCCTTTTGATGTAATTTGAGAATTTGAACATCATTAATAAAGTGGTCACTCATTGGAAGCGGACCTAGAAACGTATCCCAGGAGGGGTGAACTCCGTTAACAACCTCGCCTTTGTCTCTTCTTTTATATTTATGTTATTCTTTCTTCAAATCTGCAATTCTTAATTATTCACTAAGTGCTTTTGGATATTGAGCAAAATAATTCACATTGATAAACTTGCAAATAAGTCACATTTTCATATCATTCATGCTCTAGGTCATAAGAGTTTTAATATGTCAGTATAGTTCAACAGTCATGAAGTACTTTGAATGTCGATTTCTAGAGCATCCCAAATCTCGAATGGATTTCTTGAATTTCTTATCCACCTCTCTATCCTCGGTGTGAGCCCTCTCTTTCATTACTTCTTCCTCCATACTAGCTATGAATTCCTACATTTGTTTGTCAATGGTTTCTTGATAGTGCTTAGCCACATCCTTAGCCGCCATGACAACTTTGTTCTTCCTCTTAGAGTCCTCACCAGGCCAGCTCTTATGGGACTCCATAACAACCAGGGAACTTACGAACAGACCCTTGAAATATTTGTACTTGCTCCTGAGCTCCTTCTGAACCAAAATCCACCAGAACAATGAATACTTATACTGTCATATCCTCCAAAAAATATACTTTAGCTCATGTTGCAAAAGCTCCTTAACAAACTTATCGCCATACATAGCCATGATGTCACCCAGGACAAAGTTAAACTCCACCTCATTGATCGCTAATGGTCTCATAATGGTCATGAGAGGGAAGAGAAGGTGTTTTGTACTACACATCGCGAACATTCAAACCAACATTCATATTTGGAGAAGACGGTACAAGCAGAGAAGGAATGACACTTATTAACCTTGGTAGCAAGGAGAGGGACAAGATTCCCCTTAGCGAAGTACATCCTCCATCACACACGCCACTTGTTGGATTTGCATGGCCATCGGTGCCATTTTTCACCCCATCTGAGGGAGAGTGATCTTGGAGGTATAGGCCATGGAATTTCTGCTTCAAATATTGATTTGTCAGAGGCCCGCAACAAAAGTCAAAGGAATAGGTAAGATTAAGATCTCCCTCATTGGTGAGGCAATCAGTCACTTTGTTGGATTTTCGTTTGACATGCGAGGGGACAATGGCGTTGGATCAGAGAATGGATTAAAGAAGAAGTTCCAACGGAGATTCGACGAGCCAGTTCTCCGAGATTTTGCTAATGGTGTAGTTTTTTGAAGAAGGATGAGGATATTGATTGCAAGAAGTGAATCCCTTTCAACAATCAGTTTATCAAAATGGTTTTCAAGGGAGATATTTAGACCTTTCGGTAGTCCCCAAATTTCAATTTCATTATTGGTGTTGGAGCCAATATAACTCGTAAAAATTCTGAGAATGTCACCAGAGTTATTTCGGAAGACACCCTAAAGCCTGCAGGGCATTGGTTTCCCTTAGAGGCACCATCAAAGTTGAGATTCACAAACCCCTTAGGAGGGGGGGACCAAGAATTGGGGGAAGAAGAGGAAGGGGGCAGAGGGGATAGGAGGGAATGGTGTTTGGAAAGGATATTGGGGTGATCTAATTAGACAAAAATATTTTTTCCTTTTCATTGAATTTTAGGTCCTCCTCTTGTTATTTACCTGCGAGTACTATCTCGGATATGTTTAGCTTGATATTGTGCCATATTGTGTGGATTTCTTGAGCCTCATTTTTGAAGATACACCTATTGTGTTCCTTCCAAGTCTCCCATATTAGGAACTTTGGAAAGAGTTGCCAAGTTATGTTCAAAACATTGCCTGAAACCCCTCATGCACCATGAGGAAATAGTGAGCCTAATGGAATCCATATTCATGTCCATCTGTCGGAAAGTTATTGCTCTTTGATACCAGAGTGCCTCACTAAAAGAGCAGGTAATCATGAGATGTTCCATGGTCTCACCGTCTTTACCACACATAACACAGAGGCTAGGGCCAGAGAATCCTCTCCAGATTAGTTGACCCCAGGTGAGAATTTTTCCATGAGCCACTAACCA
This sequence comes from Picea sitchensis, assembly GCA_010110895.2. Taxonomy (NCBI): domain Eukaryota; kingdom Viridiplantae; phylum Streptophyta; class Pinopsida; order Pinales; family Pinaceae; genus Picea; species Picea sitchensis. The sequence goes on along the minus strand of SNQJ01S0030550.1, from coordinate 182,024 downwards.
GAGAAAGGTCGCCACTTTTGGCCAAAGTTGGCCTTTCCTGGGAAAGAAACATGCTAATTTTGTAGTGAATAAGCCTCTTTTATACTAAAATGACCCATTGCTTGATAACCCCACCTAAGTTTGTCCAGTTGTTGCCCAGAGACCTTGATTTTCCATAGGAGGAGTTCCTTCTCCAGTGTTTCCATCCGGGGTCTGCTATTTAAAGGAACATGGTCTGAGTTGAGGGACCATTTCCACAAATCCTCCGCCCTTGCCTCTTACTTCCAGTAAGAATGCACAGTGTCACCATGGATTGCAAGCAAGCCTTGTTTGAGAGGAATGAGATTGGGATAGTTCTTTAGCTTGGGGATATACTGCCACGAATCCTCCCAAAAGCGAGCATACCTTCCATCCTTAATTTTTCAAAAGTAGTGATCCTAGATGAGGGCTTTGTTTTTCCAGGCAGCATTCCATATTATTGAGCCTAGTTGAGCATCAATCATTATGATGAGAGAATTGGGTCTTATGTCAGTTGTATATTTATTTTTCCACATGGAGCGCCATAATTCTCCTTTTCTTTGCATCCATTACCACCAGGTTTTCACACCTAGGATTCCAATCAGAGTCTCTGGGTCTCTGAGACCAATACCACCCTTGAGCTTACGTGTGAAGATTTTATTCCAAGAACCTAAATCCCACGTTTTGAGAGAGTTGGTTCCTTGCCAAAAAAAGGAGAGTTGAATGGTGTGGACATCCTTTATAATTATTTTAGGGGTAGCCAATATGGAAAATAGATATACAGGGATGGGTTTGAAGAACATATTTGATCAGAATGAGTCTTACATTAATATTGAGGGGATGAAATGCCTAACTTGCTAACTTCTTCTAGAGGTGGGAAAGAAGATCCTCCTAGGAGTAGTTGCACACATTTGATTCTAGGAGGGGAACTCCTAGATATTTGGATGGAAGGGAGCTCCTGGAGAAGCCCAAGATATTAGAGATATGAAATTGGACAGTGAGGGGGGTGTTGAAGAAAAAAATCTGGGATTTCATATTATTAATGGAATTTTTGGAGGCTTCCATGAAGTCATCCAAAATAGATTTAAGGACCCTAGCTTCCCTTGCAGTAGGGACCCCATGTTGATGCTTGAATCTGTTAGGATCGAAACGGCAACCTCATGAGGATACAAATCCCCCTGTGTTTTTAAGGAGGTGGTACTCCTCCATTCAAAAATTTTAAAATGTGGGACTTTTATAGAAGTACATCGAAGGAAAGTAAAAATATGTGTATAAGAAAAACGGAAAATGTTTTTATTTTATTTTTTTAAAGAAAGTTCCTGAGAACGGACCATGAAACACATACATTCATACATTTAAAGCAAATAAACAGAAATTCCTCACATCCATCATAGTAGGGCTAAAGATTTTTTATCACATGAAAAAATAAAAGAAAATGATTTTCATGCATAAGAGAACTTTGACAGAGTGATACACAGGAAACTCAAATGAAGATAATGATAGATCAACCTCAAATACTTTATATTCAAAAAAATTGGGTAACAAAGTACAGTCGAGATTGTTCCCAAAATAGTTCTCTTGGAATTTCTAAAAAATATATAGTTCAATACATATTCTATGAAATTTAAATGTGTTTGTCATAATGACTGAGATTGGGGCTCACGTGGACCATGTTATCCCCGATATCTAGGGATAACTAGGAGATCATGTCTCGAGGCCCACATGGTCCTAGACATGGAGTACCGAGAGCAGGAGTGACTTGAGCATGGCCCTGGAGGGCCCATCTTTCTTCTTCTCAGCCAGTTTTGTCCTGAGGGGCCCATCTTTCTTCTTCAGCTTTGTCCTGGCTGCCAGAAGTGCCTCCATCACTACCGCCCGGCTTGTACCTGAGAGGGCTCTGCCCCATGAGGTAATTCTGTCTGAGGTATCATGGTATGTGTCATATTTGATCATTATAACCTTCTTATATATATGTGCATTAGGTTTCTTTTCATTTCTGATGACTGCTTTGATCTTACACCAATCCACTTGACCATTGTTAGTGGGATTGATGGGGCATCCTAGCAAGCCGGTATTCATGGTTTTGTTTAGCCACCAAGGCGGGTTTTCTATGTGAGCCATCGTCCGGCTTCCCACCATCTTATTACTTTTACATCTTATACCCCGCCATCCATCCCATTCCCCTAGTTCCGCCATTAGGATTTAACTCCTCTGTGGTACATCTTGTCTTATAGGGGAAGAAGGGCTAAAGGCCCAGGGGTTAAAAGTAGCCGGGTAAAAGATAAAAAGCCATAGAAAAAATGAAAAACCTAGAGATGCCTGGGATCCCCCGAAGGCAATAAAAGCCTCTCGAGAAACTAAGGACCCTAAGAAAAAATAAATAAAGAAATGCAAGACCTAACTAAGAGGGATGGGAGGTCTCACGAGTCGGCCCATTATGTTCATAGGTATTTAGCGGTATGACATTGCCACTATCCGTCACCAAATCCGTGGAAGTGACCTTGGTTGTATGGCCAAAGGAAAGGGGTCTCATCACGAAGCCACTTTCTCATTTCACAAGATACTAGTGGTAATTGCCACTGCCACCAAGCCAAGGCGCGGTCCCTCACGTAGCTGGTAGTAAAAAAAGAAATAAAAGAAAGATAAGGCACAAAGGGTTTGGAAAAAAATGCATCCATGATTGGTAAAGCTCGCCTCCTACAAAGTGGGCACCCACGTATTAACAATGTGCTCTTTGTCCGGACGATGACCAGACATCCTAAAACCATATCATCTCATTACACACATGGCTTTGAATGATCCTTTGAGGAAACTTCCACTCGTGGGTATTAGCCCCAATAGGTTGTCCTGTTATTTCCTTAGCTTTGTATATAGTAGATCTGTAATGTCTTTGAGCTCTAGATGATTTCCAGAGCTAGGGATTTCATGCATATGTTTGATAAATCTAATGATGAGATATGATTTACATTGCTAAGGATGTTCTAGGACTGATGAGCCCAATGGAGGGCGTAGGGTTCCTTTGATGTGCGTGGACCATGCTTCAAGGATGTGTACCGTAGAGGATCTAAGGCACATGGGGAGGATTAGTCCTGGACCTCCATGGGTCAAGATCCCATCGGTTGCTGGGATGGCGTAGGGGCGGTGATGTGAGCTGTGGACGAGCTCCCTGCAAGAAGAAGGACACCCTCATCGTGACGCTTTGGCAGTAGTGATTTGACCCATGGGGGATCAACCCCTGGGTGATGGGACGAAGGACCTTGATGGATAGGACTACACCCGTGATTCACTGACGCTTTTGGAGCTGCATGGTGGGCAGGTTGGGCTTGTTTGGCACACATAGTGTGTTGAAGGAGCCCCCGAGGGGCCAACGTCTAGCTTACTAGATGATGATTATGTTCGAAGGGCCAACGTCTCTCCTATAGGGGCCTGGCGCCTCCATTTTTAGCTCACTTTTGGCATTTTAGTCATGTAATGTGACAAACAATTGAATAATGTAAAGTCAGCCTTGTTTCCACTGCTTTTAATGACCTAATTGTTAATTAAAGGTCATAGAGATCATATATATTGAGGGATCGCTTTAATCTCATTCTCTGACATACCATAACCTTGCTCTCTTGTGAGAGTGACTTCCTTTAGCCTTGTCTTGGATATTTCTTTTGCTCTTGGAGGCAGGCGCTACACTTGAGGATTATTCCTTTGGCATGCATATGCTATTTATCATTGGAAGGTTTACAACTAGGGTTTTATTATGCATTCTTCATGATATTTGTGTTACTTTCTGCAAAACTTCTATTGGAATGGTTGTAGAATTGCTTACTCAGGTTGTTACATTGTTGCTATTTGCTTAATCATTGAAACCCTAGGGAGCCAACAACACAATAAGTAGGTTGTGGCTTCATGTCCCCACAAAAGCTTATTATCCATTTGATTAGAGTAGCGCTTAGCCTGTTTCATAGCTACACTCAGCCATTCTCTCTTTGAGTTAGTTTTGAACATAAACTAAAGAAGGCCCCAGGGTCTATTTCATTTTACACCTAGGGTTTGCTTCTAGGTTTTGCCTTATTCTTTAAACAACACTTTTCATCCATATATTTGTGTTTATTAGCTAGCCGCTTTTCTACAAAAGAGTCTTAAGGAAAGAAGAAGGTGCATCAGGCCTAGCCTTTGCTACACCTAAATAAGCCTTCCCTTCTTAGGGTTTGATTTATGGGCCCTATGGCCCAAGAAAACCTAATCCTCTTGTCCTTAGGGTTTGAATCCCTCCAAGCCATTAGTCTTGCTTCATTTGACTCCATTTTACCCAAGGCACTAGTCTAAGAACAAACATTGAGGTTTCTATGTGCTAAATAACTCTTTCAATCTCTTTAAATTTGAAACCCTAACTAACCCTAGCTTCAGATTAACCCTAATGATGATGACGTCTTGCCTTGTTTGATTTCGTGTTTGGACCAAAAGTTGCGGATGACTCATCTCTCTATAGCCATAGAGGTTTTATGCAATTCCATTGGATGATTTTTCAAAAAACGTCTACCTCTTGGTTCAGCTAACTTAACCCCAAAACAAAGAACAATATATGTGACGTTACACTTATTTTGATCTCTTGTTTTGCATAAAACGTTTTGATGACGTCACCTCCATTTGATAGACTTTGTCATTGATCATACATCTATAAGCTTATTTTGATAAACGCCCTACCATTGTCTCTTCAATTTTGACCTATTATCGGGTTGACGCCACCTTATTCTCGCATTGTGACGCAAAGGAAGACATTTAAGTGTGTGTATAAGATTTATGATATGAATTGCATTGTAATATAATACAAGGATTGATTGTAATATTTGAATGCCCATATCTCTTTATGTATTTCTATTGAAGAAGTGATATAAGTCATTTGTCTTTTGTTTATAATCATTGACTTCGCTAATAATTACATTTGATCATTGTTCTCATATATATGTTGAAGATAGTCATTAATATTTGAAGTACCAACATCCACCTAACACATTTTTAGTTTTATTTGTCTTGTCTCAAACAGGTGCCCTTAGTGGAATACTTTCTTTGACTATCTCATTCTTGGCAATAATCTGTAAGAGGAAATCCTTATCTTGATCCATTATCCCTTTAGCCCCTTTCTGAGACCCTTAAATTACTGGGACGTCTCCCCTGGATTAGCCATCCTAAATAGAAAGATCTCCCCATCGAGGAAAAGCTAAGGGGAAGTCTCTGCTACTGGCTTGAAGCCTTGACTCAAGCTTTACCCAAACCCTTCCTACAAATTCCGGAAGTATAACATTTTAAGGCCGCTAAGCCGGGACACTACAGCCTACCTTCCTCAATCCATATCTTTGCAAACCTTTCTTGTAAGCTTACCTGGCGACTCCAATTACCTTTTCCTATTTCTTTGGTAGTTTCAAGAAAAATATCCGGCGACCTTAATAAAACCAAGGAGGTACGATAACCCTCCTCTAACTTTCAGGAGGAAGCCTCCCGCTAACTCACATGTTGTCAAGTCACTTTTTGGAAAGAGACTTCCTTTAAACATGTCTACCTCAACCTCCACTACCACAAACCCCTGCTAATAATCAAAGACAATGGTCATCTAATCTGTTCAAGCCCTCTTAGACATGTCAGCCATACCCGGTTACCCTAGGAAAATGCCACCTAAGTATGAAAAGCGGTTTCCTAAGTTTACTGGCATTGATGCTATTAGGTGCCGAAGAACACATGAGTAGTTTCTGGGCATTTTTTCAGCTTCACCCTATTGCTGATGACGCTGAAGACTTGGTCATGAAGCTCTTTTCCGCTACACTTTATGATGCTGCAAGACGTTGGTATCTCAGCCTACCTGATGGAAGTATTAAAACCATGGATAATCTTGAAGAGATTTTCCTCAAAAGGTGGAGCATCAAAGAAGACCCAAACATGCTACTTACCCGGTTATATGGGATTGCCAAACGTGAGAATGAGTCAATAAGGGAGTTTCATACCATATTTGAATCCGCACTCCAGCGAATTCCCCCAAGCCATCAACTGAAAGATGATTATCTTGTTCACCTTTATACCAAATCTTTCAATGGCCAGTTGGGTTATCTTCTCAGAGACAAGAATCCTCAATCCATCCAAGAAGCTCAAGAACTTGCAACCAAGATTGAAGGGAATCTTTTGTCGTCTAAAATTGAGCCTTTTGCTAACCCAAGGGGGAAGATAGAAGTCAAGCAGAAAGCAGTCCACAACGCTGAGCCTACTTCAGATCTGTGCACCAGTATCAGTAAGCTACAAGCTTCAGTAGATGGCATCATGAAGAATCAAGAGGAAATGATGAACCGGATCGTGAGACTTGAAAGATCCCAGACCCAGGCACCTAGACCTCCTTTCAAGGGGTCATTTCAAAAGGGAAATCAGAATTACAAACCGAAGAATGAAAATGAAGTCCCAAATACTTTGGCATCTGAAAATGTTGTGGATGAGAACCCCTGGTGTCTGGAATGCAGTGAAGCACATTGGGAATATGAGTGTCCTTATAATGCTGACCAACAACAAGTCAATGCCTTTGACTTCTTCTCGGAATGCCCTCAAATAAACATTATTGATGAAGAGCATCAACAAGCCCTAAAAGAGGCAGCACGAGCAGCAAGGTTAGCAATAATTAACAACTTGGACCCAGAATCACGAGAGAAGCTAAAGAAGAAAGAAGTCAAAGTGTATCGGAGAAGGAACCCAAGCCAATCCACAAGTAATCAATCAAAAACTTCTGAAGTTCCTCCTCCTAAGAAACCCAAAGCTAATAAGATTGCTCTTGATTTTGACTTGGAAGGGGCGTTGGCAAAGATGCATGTGAATGTTCCTCTAAAGGAAGCCATTAAAATACCAACAATCAAAGAGCGTTTCAACAATTTCTTTTCAGGAGCGCTTGAGCCTGAGGACCCCCCAATCATGCTGCAAGCAAATCATTTCAGGATCCACTATGGTGAGAATCCTCCTTTCTTCATGACTCTTGCAATGAACAACAAATATCTCAACAACTGCATGCTAGATACAGGTGTTGGTGCCAACATGATGTCTCTCAAGGTCATGCAGCAAATGGGCCTGAAGGTAACCAGGCCTTATAAAAATGTTTGTGGATTTGAATCCAAATCTGTACCCACACATGGTGTGATTGAGAACATTGAAGTACGACAGCAATAGTTTACCTTTTTACACACAGATAATATCGGGAACTGACAGCAATGCATTATCACGAAAACCAAATAAGATGACATAAAGAATTTATTTTCCTTCTTGTATTGTGACAATTGGGAAGATATTTCAATGGAAATCAACTTACCCCAATCGAAGATGGCATGTTCTTTGACCGTAAAATATATAATGTAAAGAATCATCCAGGAGATGTTGGTTGTAGTTTCTTGTCCTGTTATCCTCATAAAAAGCCATGCAATTTCCTAGAAGGGATTTTTAAATGAGCCAACCTGAAATCTCGTGATGTCCTTGGGGACGGTTGTTAGGTTCTCTAGGAATTCAGGTAAGAGGTCCAATCCATTGTCATGCTTCTTTAAGAACTCCCTACAATCTTCACCCTTGAAGGTAAGCGTTGGCTCAGGAAGTCTCAAGATCTTACGAAATACCTAAGGCGATAGAGAGATAGGGGAATGGTCATGTAACTGAATAGTCCGTTGACTTGGAATATATATCTTAGCACACCAGGTGACCAACTCATTACAATCAAAGACTTCCAGGACACAACCTGCACGTGCAATTCTAGATGTCCAGATTACTTCCTTCTGGGCAAAAGTGGATGAGTAGTAGGAATACACTCTGGACCATTGAAAACTCTGGTCCTCGTGCACGAAAATATTCAATGTATCTCTATAGAACTGTTGTCGAGTTGCTTCCATAAGTTGATGAGAACGTTCCCTTGCTAATGTTTAAAATGAACACTGGAGGGGGATAATATAATCCTCCGTAAATCATGTTTTAATGTGTTTTAATAGCAGATCTCCTCAAGCCTTTTGTTTATTAATGCCAATCCTTTCGAACCTGTATGGTGAGTTGTTAGCATTAAAATCATATTAAATTTGAATTGGGAAGGGAGCGAGGGTAGTCGGACGGATGGGAGTGAAATATGATTAGAGACTTTTGTGAACCCGGGAACCCACGAGTCCGCGATGGTAGAAGGTGCGAAATTGGCTAAGTATAGAATGGCGCGGTGGTCGGACGGACTCATCGTAGGCGGAATGAGACTTGGAATTTTGAGGAGTCTGGGGGTCAAGATGTAGATCATGAAACTTTTTGGTGCAAGATGTATATCACAGAACATGGGGGCATGAGAATTTGATCCCACCAACCCGGGAACCCACGATCATAACATCGACTAAGTATGGAAAAGCATGGCAGCCAGTTGGACTCGTGATGTGAGGTTATAGATGGAGGTGAGGATTCGTAAGTCTGCCAACCTGGGAACCCATCATCTAAAAAATGTGACTAAGTATAGAACTAGAAAGGGATAGTAGAAGGGAAAAAATAAAAGGGAAAAACGGGTAAGTATAGAAGAGGGAAAATAAAGGGAGAAAAGAATTTGGGAAAATAGAAAAGGGGAGGGAAATTTTGGAAGAGGAAATGACCTCAACAACAGGCTCCAACTGTGGGATGATAACCCCCTGTGGGTTGTCAAGAATCCAGAATCTCTCATGACCAGGTGCTTCTGCCCATTGGGCTATGGAGTCAGATTAAGAATATACAAACTAAAAATAAAATTATGTACAATGAGAATGAAAAAGTGATAGGAGAAGAAACCTTTCAAATTTTGTTCGTTGATAGGTAACATTAACCTTTTTCCTTTCATGTCTTGGAGCATATATGAGTTAAAGCCCAATATGTTTTCGACAACATAGGGTCTGATCCAGAGTGCTTCGAACTTTGTATGCATGGATGGATTTTCCTTGGCTTTGTTCCAAAGCGGTACCAGTTCTCCCTTCTGAAAGTCATTCATAGTTTTTCTTTGATCAAATATCTCTTGACGCTTTGTTGCCTTTGAGAAGTTCGATTCAGGGCTTTACTTTGTTCCTCTTCCAACTTCAACAACTGATTGATTCTTTTTTGGAAAGGTGAAGTGTCGTTTGTATTCTTAGTATTAAACAAGGAGATCAATGCATTAAGCTCGAGGATAATCAACATTTTTACCTCTTTCCCATAAACCAATAGATATGGAGACATCTTGGTGTTATCCTTCAGGGTTGTCCTGCTTGCCCATAATGCTTCTGTCAGCTTCATATGCCAATTCCTCTGGTTGTTATCAACTGTTTTCTTTAGTATCTGCACAAGTGTTTTGTTCGTGGATTCAGCCAGGTCATTTCCTTGTGGATAATAATTCGATGATTGACCCATGATGATCCCATATTGTCTACAAAAATACATGAACTTTGACCCAATGAAGATCGAACCATTGTATGTGATAAATTTATCAGGGAAACCGGCTCTCGACCGAATGTTGTCCTTAATGAATCTAATCAACTCTTCGACATCAACCTTCTTTAGCGCCACCGCTTCTAGCCATTTCATGAAATAATCGGTAGCTATCAGAATGTACATATGCCCCTTGCTAGATTTAAGATTAATCGAACCAACAACATCAAGTCCCCACTAGGAAAATGGTTGTTCTACCAAAATCGGCTGCAAAAGCATCGCAACTTTCTTCATTTTTCCTGAAAATTGTTGACATGACAGACACCTCCTTATTGTGGCATACGAATCCATGAAGATTAACAGCTGGTAAAATCCCACTCTGGTTATTTTATGGGCGGTTGCAGTAGGTGAAAAGTGTCCACCGCATATTCCCTCATGGAATTCTTTGATCAGTCCTTGGGCTTGATTGTCATCGACGCATATCAGCAATATGCCATCAAAAATTCTTCTAAAAAGTATGTCAGCAATAAACATGTATTTGTTTGTCTTCAGCCTGAGTTTCCTTCACTCTGTGGGACTCATTGTGACAGGGAATTGCTCGGACCTCAAGTAGAATATGATATCTTTGTACCATTTTGAATCAGCTAATGGTTCTCTGACTGAGATTGAAATAATCCCATCGACCGAGTCCCCATTCGCAATGAGCTTGCATAAACCTTGTCCTTTGATTGCCTTCAAAGGTTTAATCTTGATATCATATTCTTGAACTTTTGCTAACCAGTTAGCCCATTTCCCTTCTCTCAATTGTTGATTTAGAAACATCTTGACTGGTGACGAGGGAACATAAGCTATAACATGGGAGTTTAATATATATGTCCGAAAGTGTGCTACATATTTTACAAGAGCCAAATCTTTCTTCTTGAGTTCTGAATACCTCAACTCATAGTCGTGTAGGGTTTTTCTCATAAAACTTATCGGGAGTTCTTCTATGTTTCTATTTTTCTAAGTGAGGACGGATGCAATGACTGTCTCTGTAGAAAATGAGTAGATAATAAAATCTCTCTAAAAGTATGGACTAATGAGGATGGGAGCAGTGGTGATTTCCCCTTTGATATTATTGAATGTTTCCTGAGTATATGTGTTCCACTCGAATTTATGCTCCTTTTTCAGCAACAAATTGATAGGTTTTACGATGTTTGCGTAATCAGGGACAAATCTTTGATCAAAATTGATTTTCCCAAAGAATGATTGGACTCCCTTCTTGGATGTCGGGGGGTTGAGATAATTAATTGCTTTAACTCTTTCTAGATCTATGTAAATCCCTTCCTTGCATACAATATGGCCCAACAACCTGCCTTGAGTCACAGTGAACAAGCATTTCTTTGGGTTCAAAGAAACGTCGTATAATCTACATCTTTCAAAGACCTTTATTAAATGATGGATGTGATCCTCCCTTTTTGTTTGAATGCACCGTCAATTCATCTTGATAGTCTGCCATAAAATTTCCTATCAATCCATTGAACCCATCATCCATGGCCCTTTGGAACGTGGCTCTAGCATTCTTCAAACCGAAGGGCATTCTAGCATATGCATATGTCTCCCATGGTGTGATAAATGTTGTCTTTGCTCTATCTTCCTCAGCTACTAAAACCCAATTATATCTAGAGAAACCATCCAACATAGACATGCAAGCCGATTTAGTAACTTGATGTAGCAGAAACTCCATGTTGGGCAATGGAAAATTATCTTTTATGCTTGCTTTGTTAAGATCTCTGAAGTCAATGCACATTCGTATTTCCCCGGTATTCTTCCTTACAATCACTGGATTTGAAAGCCAGTGTGAATGTCTGATGGGATAAATTATCCCTGACTTCTTCAACTTCTCAAACTCGATTTTTACCAGAGGTTTCATCTTGGGATTCGTCATTCTTATTTTTTGTTTCACTGGTTTAGCTTCTTCCCTCAAAGGAATGATATGTTGGAATATCGTTTTATCATAGGCCTTCAAATCATCATAGGTCCAAGCAAACACATCAATATATTCTTTGAATAAGGAAACATATTGATAAACCTCTTCGAGGGTACAATCAACTCCCAAGTTGATATATTTCGGGGACTGGTCCTTTCCAATATTGACTTTTCTTGTTTCTTGCACCTTTTGAACTGAAACTTCTTCAAGAAGATTCTTGGCATGATCACCTTTTGTAAACAAAGATTCAGCTTGTATACATTCTTTTGGGACAACAATCGATCTATCGTCTTCTTCATCATCATCGTTTAAAAAAAAATCCAATTGTTCATCATTCTCAAATACTTGTAAGTACTCAATATTATCGGGCACGGATGGCCGAAAAGCTCTTGCTACCTAGAAAGACATTTTTCTTAGGACATCGTCTGGGTTCGATAATGAGGTCGCCAAGGTGAATCGACCTTGTGATTATTGTCCCTTGGAATGAAAGCGATGTTGAAAGAGTTGAAAGATTCCATCAGATCATTAACTATTTTGAAATACAGCTTAAGTCTTTCCTTTTTTATTTTGTACTTTTGGGTAACCCGATTGATGAACAACTCTTAATCTCCAGTCACAATGAGATGTTTTATTTTCATTCCTTGTGGGAGGATCATCCCTTGGATCAAATATTCATATTCTACCTCATTATTTGTGCATGGAAACTCCAGTCTTACAACATGGGGATGTGTCATCTTATATGGGCTTATGAGAACAATTCCAACTCTGTTCCCAGATTTAGAACAAACTCCATCAAATGACATTCTCCAGTAACCTTCAAACAAACATTCGGGGCATTCCAAGCCTTGAAGTCATTCTAGACTTTCATTGTGCTCCATGTCCAAGAAAACATAGTTTCCAATCCCGACATCTATATAATCTTCCATCAATTCATTATCCTTCTTCTTGAAGAAGAAAGGTTTTATGGGTTCACGAGGTACTTTAATCATTGCTCCCTGCTTTCCTGGTAGCACCATACAGCTATCGTCGTTCATTATATATCCACCAATCATGGAGGTCCAATCTCTTCCCAGCACAACCCCATATGTTGGAGGAAGGTCTACCACAATAATATTAAAAACTATGATGATCTAGGGGGTTGTTGTAATCCAAGCATAAAAATCCTTGATTTCTCCATACGCCGGCACTTTTCTAAAATCGATTGCATATATGCTCTCACCAATTTCATAATACTTAGTGCAACTCGTACCCAATGCTTGCATGACTGCAAGTGGTATTATATTATTTGTCACACCGATGTCAAATAAACAGTTATGTAATGCAACATCATGGTTTTCAATTGAAATGTAGAAGGGCGTAATTTTACCTCTCAGCTTGGCAGTCGATGGGCTCCGGCTCTATTTTGGAGTGGTAAAGACAGCTTCAGTTCTTTCTAATGGATCATCCAACAACTTCAAGATGTTCTCCTCTGCTGAGGAATCTTTACCACTTCCGTAAAAGGCAGAGTTATCCTCAATTTACTTAAGTCATCCACGACATTATATGTCATTTGAGTGGAGCTTGACGCCATGTGTTGCCTTTTGGTTCCATCTGTCACTTTTTCATTTGCTTTTTCCTTTTCTTTTTCTTTTTCTTTTTCTTTATCAGAGTCGCCTTTATTCTTTGGTCTATTTACAAACCCTCTTGTCTAGGCGACGTTTTCTTGCGAGTTAGGATCATTATCACTGTATCCAAATATATAGATGGATGTCTCACATCTGTCCATCTGTACTGTCTCAGAGCTTTCACCACGTAAGTAATAACCTTCTTTCTCGATCAATTGCTCATCATAGACATCATCCAAAACAACCGTGTTTGGAGTAGGTTGTCTGGGAACCCTTGGTCTCTATGGGTCGTCAGTATTCTCGAACATGACTCTGTTTTTGGGGGGAGGGTTACTCCTTTGTTCGGGAATCGAAATTCTTGGGTTTGGCATGTAATTATCTCCCCTTCTCAACCTAGTTATTTCGTTCTACATGTGTTTGATGGTTCTATTCATCTGTGCAATTTCAATTCTTTGCTTTATTTCTTGCGTCGCCACTGGATCATCTTTTACGTCAAGTATGGTTCCTTTAAAAAATCCTCCTCCCACCATTTGATTCTGAGTCGCCCAAGGTTTGAATTATTCATTCTTTCTCGAGCTAGAAGCTCCTTGATTATCAATATTCAATCCTCCCATTTGCCTTTGTACTCTTCCCAGTATAATGTCGGGGTCGACACTCGTTTCAATCATAATTTCTTCCATCTCAATGGCCTTAGTCATTGCTTCCTCCAAAGTATCCATTTAGGATGTTCTAATGGAATATTTTACATTTGGGGGCATTGTATTCTTATAACAACCGAGAATGACCGGGTCATTTGGTCTTTTGTCTTCTAGGATTCTACTCAAGATCTTATTGAACCTGAGATTAAAATATCATATCCTTTCTTTCTTCCTCAACCCAATCTGGGTGTGAAGTCTATGAGGAGGGTATGGTAAGCAATTGGAGGGGAAAACATAGTTAGGAACATAGCTTTGGGGTCATTAAATGAGCGAATGGATCTACTAGGCAACGTTGTATACCATTCATAAGCTCTTTATGATAAAATTTGCAGAAACAAAATCACCATGACATCATCATATTCAACTCGGTGAAAGTCACAAATGTCAAGAAATAAGTGTAGATGCCTCTTTGCATCGATTGTCTTGTCTCCAGAAAATTCCTTTAAGGTGCCCTTAGGGAGAACAGGGAGCTCATGTTGTTCACCTATGATATTAAGAGGGGAAACTCTTACCCTCCTTCTATTTCCAAACACTGGGATTCCTTAGTTTCTTGCGGCATCTCTTTCACCTCCTTGTCTCTCCTCATGATGCTCGTTTCAGGGTTGTTCGTCTCTCGCTGCCATTTTTTAGGAGACTTCAAGATCAAACTTTTCACTTCTAAAGACAAAGAGTTGCTTACTTTTACTTTTGGTAATGGGTCTCTTGTATTCGTCCAACTTCAATCTTGACCTTGTTCTTGTGCTTCTCTAGCCAATCTTTGGTTTCTTCGATCTTGTCGTTCTTCTCTCCTCTGTCTTTGGAGGATTTCTCTTTCTTCTTCTTGGACTAAGATCTGCCAAGACCCTTCTAAATCTTCTCGAGTATGGGTTGTTGATATTACCATATTATACAACTAGTGTAAAATGCTTCATTGATTATTTAATCCAATTTCTAAATGGGGATGATTACCCTAGGGTAAATTCATATATTCTTTCAAAAATGCTGGGCCAGGTTCCAAATTTCAGTTCATGTCCCCAGTATGGTCGCCAAAAATGTTAACTCTTGAATCTGTTAGGATTGAAACGGAAACCTCACAAGGATACAAATCCCCCTGCGTTTTTATAGAGGTGGTACTCCTTTGTTCAAAAATTTTAAAATGTGGGACTTTTATAGAAGTTTGTCGAAGGAAAGTAAAAATATGTATATAAGAAAAATGGAAAAAAAATAAAAAATAAAAATAAAATAAAATAAAATAAAAATATATATATATATATATATATATATATATATATATTCTTTTTTTAAAGAAAGTTCATGAGAATGGACCACGAAACACATACATTCATACATTTAAAGCAAATAAACATAAATTCCTCACATCCATCATAGTAGGGCTAAAGATTTCTGATCACATGAAGAAATAAAAGAAAATGATATGCATGCACAAGAGAACTTTGACAGAGTGATACATGGGCAGCTCAAATGAAGATAACGATAGATCAACCTCAAATACTTTATATTCAGAAAAACTGGGATACAAATTACAGTTGAGATTGTTCCAAAATAGTTCTCTTGGAATTTCTAAAAAATATATAGTTCAATACATATTCTCTAAAATTTAAATGTGTTTGTCATAATGACTGGGATTGGGGCTCCCACGGACCATAAAGCAAATATGTATAAGAATGAAGTTTATAGAAAGAAGAAATTGGGTGGCGGAAGACAGCAAGACCTGGTATGAAGAAAAAGGAAATTATCAGTCTTCGGTTAAACCTTTCTATTTAAAGAGGTGGAGTAATTCAATGAAGAGATTGATAAAGACAGAAATATGTGATCAGTATGAACTTACTATGATGGTATCTCATGTTTTTCACTTTCTCGTTGATGTCCTTTTATGGCTTTCATCGGCGGTTACAGGAACCGTCTCAACCGTCCTTTTCCCTTCATCGGTAAGTTTGTCGAAGGCCTTTTTAAACCACTCCTCGATGTAGCTCCTCATTGTCGTCGTGTTGATTTCATGACGGATTTTTATATTGAATAGCTCGCCTCCCAAGTCCCTTAGATCAATAGAAATATTCCACAAAGCTTCTTCAATATCTTGATTTTTTATCAAATAGTCGACTAGCCAGTTTTCCACGTCATCTTCACTATACTCAAGAATGTCATAGAATTTATAAAATGATAACCCTTTAAAGATCTCAATGTGTTCATCAAATGCTTGCTTGGCTAAGAACAATGAGTTGAGAATCAATTTGGGGTCTTGGACCTCATTGGTGTTCACGGCTAGGTCCATCTTAGTCAGTTTT
>SNQJ01S0030550.1:146434-161801 GCA_010110895.2 Picea sitchensis | reverse complement strand
GTCTTTGAAATATTAGGTTGTTATGATAGTAGAAACATGTAATATTTTGTTTTTATTAAGTTTAATATGGATATGATCCAATATTTTATCATTTTACAAATGTACTTTTAAATTTATGTTTACTTTATATTTATTAAATATTGAGAAAAAATAAATAAAATAATTGAAATTCAATTTTCTAAATCATTAAAAATAAAAATAGATATAGATATACACATTTTAGTTATAATTTGAGGAAATTGAAGGATGAGAATAAAAAAAAATCTTTTGTAATTGTATTATTTAACAAATATTATGGTAAATTTATTTTTATTTTTACATTTTCTAAAAAAAATTAAATGAAATAATTAAAAGTCAATTTTTTACATCCTTGAAAAATTATATATACATTTTACTTATAACTTCCAAATAAAAATTCCTCTAATTAACTTAAGAGATACATACACCCATTATACTGTCCAAATTCATTATAAAGTGTACAATCATCAAGTGTACAATCCAATTTAGAAATGCTTTGTTTAAACTCATGCACCGTTTTATCACATTACCCAATCTGAGGGCAATATGGCATCTTCATGCATTCACTAAGAAGCCAAAACCGAATTTATAAAAACTATTTTCATTTATTTGTCTTCAAGTCCATTCAAAAGCGATGTGGATTTGATCTTCTTCCATAATTGGATGGTCTATTCTTCTCACGTGAACCAAACCAAGAAATTGTCTTTGAAGATTGGCCATAGATTTCTGCATGATTTCATAGTTCCGTTTATATTTCCACCGGAATCATAGTTCTACTCATAATTTCACCCTGCCAAAAGGGTTCTTCTAAGGTTCCCAAACCATGAAATTGTTTTTAGGATTGGCCATAGATTTCTGCATGATTTCACAGTTATGTTTATATTTCCATCGGAATCATAGTTCTACTCATAATTTCACAGCGTTCTTCTAAGCTTGTGAAGCAACTCGAACCATGAAAATATTTTGAAGGATTTCGGCTTAAGGCCTCGAACCATGAAAATATTTTGAAGGATTTCGACTTAAGGCCGCTAGAAATGGAACTTTTTATGGGTTGTCAAAAGGGTTGGAAACCAAACCATCAATGCCAACCATGTACTAAACACAACCTAATGGGTTTTAGCCTTGGTAGAACGATAATTTATAATAGTACACTGATACACAATAGTAAATTCTCCAGAGATTTTATGAACACGGAATTGGAGGGAAGTGTGCTACAAAGAATTAAGTGGATCATAATGATAATTATTTACTTGAAAGTTGGGCTCTACTAAGATGGGCCTTGTTTTTATTATTTAGTGTTGGGACAAAAAATAGTATTCAATTTAATGAATGAGATTATAATTTTTTATTTTTTTAAACATTTGTTTTTCAACTTCTACGAGGAATAGACACACTGAGGTGTACATAAATAGTATTCAAGTTAATGAATGAGATTACGTAGATTTATTGAAGAAAATAGAAGCGGGAGAGAAAAGTTGGAAGTGTGAAATAAATTTGAGGTGTGATGGGTCGGCTTATTTGTAGTAGGCCTTCAAATCTTTAGAAGTAACTGTGTTGTACATTTGAGGATGCTTCTCATCAATGAGCTCTTAAAAAGAACAATTCTCCATTTTGTCCATAAAGTCCAACAAAAACACTATGGACATCCTGCTCTTTGTCGATCCTCCATACACCGCGTGGTGTTCTGTGTTGCGGTATCTTCCATTGTTCCACATTTGTCACCATCACCACTTGTAAATAAATTCATCTACAACACAAACCTAATTGATGCAAGTTAAAAGGAAAATGAGTTTGAGGAGGAGGCTGAACCAATAACCTGGAAATGGTCGCCGATGATAACAAGAAACGATCCAGACAAGGTTTCATAATTAATCCCCACACAGAAGCTTCAAACGAATTCAGACTGTCTCAAATGTGGGTTCCATCGTCGTCTTTTAGCATTTAAGTTATTTTCCCTTAAAATTGAATGCGTTGGAATGTATCTTTCTAAATAACCAAGGTTAATTATTGGGGCAAGATAGATATTTAATTATTGTGGTTTAATTATTGCAGCGAGCTATTTATAGAATATCTGCATAGGCAGATGATGGTTTGTGCGTTTCTTTTTGCTGACAAGAACATTATTTCTGCAAGACGAATTTTCTAGACCCCGTCCTCCGCCAGAAGTTGAAAGTTGGTGTCAAAGTAGGAAAAAACAATGGCATTAAATTGCATTCATGTTTTATCGAAATAGAAAGGCAACAATGTTGTTTGACATAAAAAAAAAATTGGCTAAAGCCCAATGGCTAATGATTACTAATCATATCTCTTCCACCGCATGTGCATAGATTCTATAGAATATATATCAAATGCTAACAACAATCTCTAAGAAGCAAAGGGGCACAGGAGTTCACCAATTTTAGCAGTTATACAATATACAATTTTTGAGTATTATTTGTATGACCAAGTAAGTTCTCCCACAGAGAAATGGAGCAGACTTATGATCATGTTTCAAAGGCAATCTTCAATGAGAGTGCAACATAAATAGTGAGAGTGACCTTCTATGACTAGGAAAAATTGCATAAATCCAATGCAAGGTATTCAGCACGAACAACAATTGCATGAGATGAAACATAAAATCCATAGAAAAAGACAAGATTATTTTCTCATGACTCCTCCCAAAGACAAGATTATTTTTTCATGACTCCTCCCTTGTGGAAATGAGATTGCTCTCAAACATCTCCATGTACAGATCTACGATGAACTCTGAAGATAGCTTTGATAAACTCTACAGATAGAGATTTCATATTTAATATATTATAAAATAAATAAATATAATTGTAGAAGTAGCCTAATTAATCATCTAAATATCTCGGAAAAATTAAATTAAATTGTTCATGATTTAGAAATTTAATTTACTTGAGAGTGGTTACATTTTTACTTACTCAAAATAAAGGGTTTTTAATTAATGTATGTCTATTTTTAATTAATGTACGTCTATGATATTAATAATAAAATAAATTATTGAATTTTATTTTTTACATGAAAATCGAATATTTTTATTTTATAATTAATATTTACAGAGTGTTTGTTCAGAACATTTAAATACAAAAATATTTTTTTAACTAACTTGAATGTACATGGGTTTCATGGAATATGTCAAAATTGAGAATTCTTTATAAACATAATATATTTATAAAAAATACAAAAATTATAAAACATGATATCTATTAAAAAAAAAAAAAAAAACGACAAACAACCTGTTATTATTATTTTATATATATAATTTAAATATTAAATAATTTACATAATCACTTACTTAAAATTACATTTAAAAATAATTTAAATTAAATATAAAATTTCATCCAACTTGCATGGTGAGGGATCGGAGAGTCCCTTGTCTTTTTCTAGCCACCTTATCTTGACGCCTTAGAACTGAGGGTAGAGTTGCAATCCAAACCCTGACCGACCACTGCAATAAATTACATTGTCCAATGATGTTTTCGAAGCACACGTCACATCGCTTTGTTTTCAAGTCACAGAGCAGTCAAAGTAAAATAGTAACAAAGTAACAAACTTTCAATTCAAACTCCTCCTTAATTCGTCTTTTGAATTTGCAATCCGGTCACCTGTTGCCAAGGCGGCCCCATTATATACCCTACGGAGTGGAAATACCTGGCCGACCTTTTGGAAACAGTTTACGTCTCAACCGCTCCGGAGTTAAAATCTTGGGCCTCCAACCGCTTCGAGTTTCGGTAAAACGCATTTTTGTCAAATTAAAGTCCCCGGAAAGTTGCCTTAAATTTACCCCGTCGGCCTCCAAATCTGCAAAATTTCTCGTTCTCTCTCGTCGGAACTGGCGAAGAATCCACCAATTTTTCAAAAAAAATCGTGAAAGAATAGTCAATTTCTATTCAAAGTAGTGCAGAATGGTCTTATTTGTCAGTCGAGGCCAAAACTTACGGGAAAAGGTGGATTCGGGCTTTCTGGCAGTTTTTTCGGGCATTTCGGTGTCTTTTGCTGGCAAAACTATCAAAGAT
Organism: Picea sitchensis; assembly: GCA_010110895.2. Taxonomy (NCBI): domain Eukaryota; kingdom Viridiplantae; phylum Streptophyta; class Pinopsida; order Pinales; family Pinaceae; genus Picea; species Picea sitchensis. The sequence continues at coordinate 157,764 of SNQJ01S0030550.1, read as the reverse complement.
TGAGCTGGTCGGGTTATTTAGTTGAAGAAGCGAAGGAAAAATCGCAGCTCCTTTCGCTTCTGGAGGAAGCTTTGCAGAGACAATTTCCTGACTATTTCCAGGCCTGCATTAGCAATAAGTAAACAATGTTAAAAACCCTTTCTATCTTAAAAACCTGTTTCAACCTTTTCACATTCAATCTAGCGATTGTTCTTCAATAAAAACTATGTGCGATCGGCGTCTCACCTATTGGCTATCTATGAGTTTGTTTTTCATTGACACGTTCGATTGAGGCTTGGAAGGCAACGGTTTCGATATTTGTTCGATTTGACTGCTGGTAGTCGGAGATGTTCCTGTGTTGATCTAGATATTAGAGCTAGCAAAACTCATAATGGCTTGAGCCTGCCAAGAAAATGCCAAAAATACTCCGTCAGAAATAAAATAAAGCCAGAAGGACTAAAGAATCAAACGTTTTGTCAAAAAAATAAAATAATTTTGTTGTTAATGGATAAAATTTGTTGCTTGGATCAAAATAAGATCTTCTCAGCAGGCACATCGTAAACATGCACCGCTCCGTTATAAAAAATAGTGAGTTGAGCTGTGAACGATTACTCCGGAGCTTTAGCTGGAACGGATCTGCTCAAAATAATGCAAAATACACAAAGTTTGCCTTATCCTAACATTTAAAGCTCTCTCAATAAAAGAATTTCGAAAAAAGAAACTCAAATGACAAATGCCTGAACATGAAATACCTCTAATCCGGATCAGTTTGACTGGTTGCAAACTGCAAGGTTATATTTGTTTCTGTAACTCTAGGGTTTGAACCGAAACCAGTGCTTACTGGAAACAATTCCATCAATTCTGTGTGACTCGATGCCATAATTTGTGGTCTAATCCGCGACAGATCTTGCATGACTGCTGTGTTCATCAACGAAAGATACAAAATCGGCCAAAACATTCAATCAAAACACAAACGGAAGACAATTTTCTAGAAAGACAGCATATTGCAGGGGCCGATCTGAAAATAAAACTGCAAGACATATTTAAGGCGTTTGCAAAAGAAAGCATACATCTCGGCTGCATAAGAAAACATATTACAAAGCCCTTGAAACCCTTAATGCGCTGTACCGGCGATATAGCCAGTGAACGGCCAGCAAAGAAGACACCGAAGCCGCCGTTGAAGAAAAAGCAGCGGAGAACCCGCGAGTCCAGTCCAGTCGAAGATATTGAGCTTGGTATCGGAGGAAGCGGTGGAAGGTCCTGAAATTCTTCACGCAAAGGCCCGCCAAGAGGCAGAGGAGATAGCAGGTGAAATCGGCGAGAGTGTAGAGGTGGCTAGGATGAGAAAGGTGGAGGCCGTGTATAGAGTACAGGAGTTGGTCGAGGAGTCGTACATACATGATATGACAGTTATATGACAAACGCAGAGTGGTATGGTGAATAGTGGTATGGTGAATAAAGATGGTTTTTTTTTAAACCTGTTAACATTAAGAATGGTGAACAAAATCGCTGTTTTGGAAACCCTGTTAACCTGTTAACATTAAGAATGGTGAACAAAATCGCTGTTTTGGAAACCCTGTTAACCTGTTAACCGGTTGATTGATTTTCTATAAAACCTAACACTAAATATAAATATGCCTTCAGCATAATTAAATCCGGTGAAAATCGGAACATTTTATTTATTTCATACTTCAAAGTGAAAGCTATTTTATAATATATTTTATAATAGCTGAAATATTTTTCTTTCAGGGCCTAATTATTTAAAACCTCTATCTTGTTTATTTGCGGCATGGGCATAAACATATAAATGGGTAGGTATTATATCATGAGACTTTTAAACTACTTTTATAATAAAAGTTATAATTTTTTAATGTAATTATAAAAATGTTTATGTGTAACTTGTTTTACAATTATTTCATTGTTACATTAAAGAATATGTAAATGAATATAGGTGTTATTTTTTTTAATGAAATTTTGTTTATATAGTTAATAAAGAAAAAGACAAAGGTGTAATTATTTTTGAATTTTATGGAATTGTTTTTTAATTAAAATTGATTAATATTATGGATTAACTCAAAACTATGTTTAAAGGTGTTATTATTTTGATGATTCAAATCTTGCAGAATTTAGTTATTAATATGTGAAATTGTTTCCTTAAAATAATATTTTTTGTAAAAATTAAGTGTTCTTTAAATTTACATAGCAACTTAGTTCAATACTCAGCAGGGACTAAGCTACCATGCAGCACTTGTTTATTTTGTTTTTAACATTTTGTTTTCCATTTTTATTTGATGTAATTATTTCTTGTTAAATTTAAATGTTTGTTTTTAATGTTTTATGTGATTGTTTTGGTTCAAATTTCAAATTTTTTTTTATTTGATTTTTAAATTTTTTCAAAAAAAAAATGTGTTTTTTTAATAAAAAAAAAGTTTATTTTATTATTATTTTTTTTTGTGTGTTTTATTCATTTTGCTTTTAACATTTTTTTTTTCCATTTTTATTTGATGTAATTATTTCTTGTTAAATTTAAATGTTTGTTTTTAATGTTTTATGTGATTGTTTTGGTTCAAATTTCAATTTTTTTGTTTTTTATTTGATTTTTAAATTTTTTTTTTAAATTGTGTTTTTTTTAATAAAAAAAATTGTTTTTCATTTTACAAAAATTGTATTTTTTTATTTAAAAAATAAATATTTTTATTAAATAAAGCATTTTTTCATTTTAAAAAATAGTTTTTTTAATAGAAAAATGTGTTTTTTTCAAAACAAAAAAATTATTTCAAAAAATAAATAGAAAAATGTGATTTTTTTGCTTTAAAGAAAGTTTATTTTTTCAATTTATTTGTTTTAATATAAATTTAAAAAATAAAATAAAATTGATTAATAAATAAAATATCACTTTTCGATTTACAAGTTAATTTGAGGTTGTTTGTTCGTGGCATTATTAGTGATCGAGGTTACTGTTTCAATTAAGTCACAATTTTAACTTCAAAAATAAGAAGGGTGCTACCTGTAGCATCACTTTTCGATTTGAGGGTCAATTTTCCGCAATACAATTTCAACATATTGGTTGTCAAGGCAACGATTTCAAACAAAGTCGCAATTTTAACCACCCTATAAAAAAATGGTGCTACTGGTAGCACCGTCTTTTAAACGGGGGTTGATTTTGGTGTTTTTGACACAAAAATGTGGTTTTTTTACATCAGAGTTCTCGTTTTGAGGTCACCGTTCTCATTAAGTTGGTAATTGTGTTTCTATCAATCTAAGATCTCAAATGAAAGAGTTGAAGGCTTCAATGTCCTGGTCCAAACGTTTAATGCCTCCTTTCTTTTCCTCTAGAGTGGAAATGAGATTAAAATCTCCACCGAGAATCACAAAGTCGTTCCCTATTATGTCCCCAAAATTCTGCAAGGAGGTGAATAAATCAATCTTGTGAGGTAGATGATGCGACCAATAGACATGGGTGATAAATCCTGAAATCTCCACTCCTGTGGGTCTGAAGTGAGCTAAGAGACTTTAGGAAGTGGCAAAAAAGTTGTCTAGGATCACTGAGGCTGGATTATAGAGAATAGTGATGCCTTGAGAAACGTCTTTGGCGTCAAGGGCGATAGAATGCTCTATTTTCCATATTTTTTGAACAATGCTTCCAAGACAGGAGATGGAGCACTTAGTTTCTTGCAAAAAAAGGATGTCATGCGATTCAGAATTTATCTTGTTTCGCAAGAGTCTTTGCTTGCTCTTGCCATTTAGGCCTCTTATATTCCATGAGAGTGAAACTTATGGTGTGGGAGGGTTGGAAAGAATCTGTTATCAACACATTATGTCCATAGTTCACCAGGATATCCCCAATCTCTTGAAGCAACTGTTGATTGGATTTTTGACCTCTTCTCTTGTTATCTTTTGGGTTTTTTTTTATTGGCCTTTAGTTTGTTGGTATGGACTCCCAAGGCTGGAGGGGGACCTGGTTGGGGATTAGGCCCAACTATAGCCTTTATCTTTTTCTGAAGGGATTGTCTAACTCATTGCATGTATTCCTGTGGAATGGAAGTAATGTCTTGTTTATGACAAGCTTCTACTATGCCTTGTAGATCTATTCCTTCTAACTCCATGTCCTCCACTTCTTGGTTTGCCTCTTCTTCCAGATCTAGTTGCATGATAACATCTTTGAGGAGGGGAATATCTAGTGGTGGGTCATTGGTTTTTGGTCAATTTGGCTCCTCTGAGTTAGGTGGAGGATCATTGGGCTTGTGTGCCTTAGATCCATTGGAAATTTGATTTGGGTGTTGCTATGGATTCAGTTTTTCAGTAATGGATTGAAGGATTTCTTAAATGTTCTTAGTGAAAGTGGTTTTGGTTTCTCCAGTGGGAATGGCCTTGCAACTGGGCCTTTTGCGGGTAGCGATCTTAGTGAGCCTTTCCTCATCCTTTCTTGAATCATGTTTTTGAGGCTTTGGTAGATTTAGGAGAGGAAAATCATGATACATATGACCATGCTCGTGACATCGTCGAAATATGAAGGGGATGTACTCATAGTCCAAAGTTTGAATTCAGTCTGAATCTTGATATGTTAAGATAATCGATCTGGGTTGGGCACAAAGACATTCATATAAACACAGATTCTTGCATAGGTTGTGTATCTACCTTGCTTAATGGCTTCTGCGGATTTGACATAGGTGCCCAGAGTATTTCCAATACCCTAAAAAATTACCTCCTCCCAATATTCTTGTGGAAGGGAATACAGTGTAACCCATACTGGGGCATGGGTGAAATCTTCCTTATATGGGTTAAACTTGTCCATCCATAAACGAAGATGCATGCTTGTAGAATGGAAAAAATATGGTCCATTTTCAAAAACTCAATCCCAATCTTTATGGTTATAGAAAATGGTTGTGAAAAATCCCTTGGAGCCAAGTTTGAGTTCATAGTTGTATTGGGGTTTCCATCTTGTGTTGTTATAGGTGATGAGATCTTGCTCAGAGGGTCAGATCCCTAAAAATTGCCAATAACAACATGATCCTTCATATATTTCAGATAACTTCCCACTCTTTTCGAATGAATCTTGTACGTAGGCATTTCATTAGCTTTGGGGACGCATTGTCTTGGCTTCTATTGCAAGGCTCAGCTCCCGCTTTGGGGTTCTTAGGCATATTTGCATATGCAGTTGTAGAAGCCTCCCCACCGCCATGCAACTGAGGTTCTAAGCTTTTGGGTGGTCCTTGCGCACCATGGATAAGGCTTCGCCCAATTTCGATTAACACATTCTCGAAAGAAGGGAGGGTGATTTCCCTTCGGGAGCCCAACCATGGCAACCACCAGGCCAAAGGCAGAGCAAGATTAAAGTGCGGCTAGGGTTTGAGGATCACAAAACTAGATACTACAGTCACGAGAAAAATACAAAGCAAATTTAAATTACACTTAAGATTATATAAATCCATAAATTAACATTAAAATTATTTATATTAAATATATTTATTAATTGTAAAATACACCTTTCAAATTCTTTTCAAAATATATTATTTGTATTTTACTTATTTCAAACAAAAAAACCTACAATATCATTAGTCATTGTCCACCTATTCTATGCTTACGATGGAAAAATGTATAGACTACAAAACATAAAATGTATAGACTACAACATATCGTAATCATTTGACGGAAATTATAATATTCATACTTATAATTGTTTACGATGAAAAAGCAACAACTTGTTTCAACAAGGTTGCATGACAGCGTATACCTGCCGCTATGCAGGGATAATAAAATAAAATAATAGTTGTATTGAATCCACCGCATGCATTGAGATGAATAACAAATTCATTTGTTGAATATGGCAGGCAAGCGTCATCTCATTAAAGGACGTTGAAGATCATTCCGCAGTCGTTGAAGATCCTTACGCAGTCGCTACAATAAGAGATGCATTTGAACAACCAATCACAATTTAGAAAAATGATTAAAAATGATTAAAAAAATTTAAAAAAATCAAATTGTAATGTTATACCTTTAAAAATGCTCAAAATTATTTTGGTCAAACCCCATCTAATAGGGGATCAATAGCATATCGAATACTATATACCACCGCAAGCAGCATGTATAATAACCAATATCCCTTCACATTATTTTGAATGATGTAAAAAAAACCCAATTTCATAAAACATTTAGATTATACATTGTAAAACGCTCAAACTTATATTTAAGGTTAACACTCAAAATTTGTAATATAAAAATAAACCTTATATTTAAGTTTAACCCTTAAAAAATTTGTGAAAAAAAAAATACAAATGCTATCAACTTTGAACGGTCAGGAAAAAGGGGAAGTTGTTGTTGCTCTGGTTGCTGTTGTAACAATGGCGAACCAGGCGAACCTGTTTTCTTTAGATCCAGGAAACCATAGGGTAGATACGGGGCCTCACTGAAGGGAAGTCCTCCACACCTTCTCCTACTCCTCTCGCCTGCCTTAACTGTTGCACTTAACTGCGTTATATTTTGTCTTTTAACGAAGCGTAACTCCCTACTGGACTGTGCTGTTTTTGTTTTTTACTGGGCTGGTTTTGTCTTGTCTCTCGCTTCGGATATAGAGACCGCTCTTTTGTCATGGACTGAGCTTCACTGCTTTGGTCCGTCTTTCCTGTCTCTATAGTTGCTCGTCCAAACCTTTTTAACCCTTTGCACTGACCAGTCCTTTTCCTCTCCTCTGCGACCAAGTGGGCCTACAGCGATTCTCCTGTTTCTTTCCATCATGGACTCGCTGACCAACGCACTATTGAACCCATCTGACGAACTCTTATGGAATCAGATTGGTTTCTTCGAGCATGTGGACTCCTTGGGAAAAAGCTTATCGTCCCTCCCCCCAAAGATTGTTCCAATCAGTCTCTCCACTATCTCTGTAACTCCAGGTGTGTCAGGACCTCCCCCACCTTCTGTTGCTCTTCTCCCGAGACCTTCTTCTCCTGACTCCGAGAGAACTCTCCCTAACCTTCCAAACTGTTTTTCTTCTCCTGAAGGTCAAAAACTTCCTCCTTCTTCACTCCGAGGGGCTCCCACTGGGCGAAAGGCTTGGAAATCAAACAGGAAGACCAAACGTTTAATATTGGGCGACGGAGTGGGCCTTGAAAATCTCTGCAAGATGTCTATTTGTGCCCTGGTTGGCCGCATCTCTTACAAGTCTCTGAATCCTCATCCTCTCGAGGACTGGTTAAAATCTAAATGGGTTCCCCTCCTGGGTTATTGCCCGAAAGTCTTGTATCTTAAAAAAGGCTGGCTCGGCTTCCTTTGCAGAACCCCTGAAGATGCCTCCCTGTTATTATCTACTTCTTGGGTCATTGGGGGAAGCAGCCTCATGCTTAAACGCTGGCGATTGTCTTTCAACCCGGACACTGATTACTTTCAACTCAGACATTTATGGGTGTTGCTCCTGGGTCTCCCTCTTCACTTTTGGAACAAAGAAGCTATCAGAGCGATAGGTGACTCATTGGGAAAGTTCATCTCCTTCGACACAGATTCTCTTTTGGGCTCCTCCAGGAAGATGGGTAGGGTGCTGGTAGAGATTGACATCTCTGCTGGACTTTTAGAAAACTTGGTGATCGAGTGGCGAGGACGGAAGTTTCTTCAGACCCTGGACTACCTCGGCATTCCTTTCCGTTGCAACAACTGCCGTGAAACTGGTCATCTTCGCCGATCTTGTCCGGGTAAGTCCTTTTCCTTAAATTTCGAAGAAGATGATCTTCACCTTAACCCTCCAGAGTATATGACCGCTGACCCTTCTCTAGACTTCCCGGTTCCTCCCCCTGACCCACCTTCCCCTCCCCTACCCGGCCAACCTGTTTCTCTGTCAACTAAAATATCTTATATCTGTCCCTCTCTCTTCAACTCACTCTCTACAACAGAAAGGGAAGCCATTAACCGCTCCCTATGGCACACTAACCCTCTTACCTCTTCCACCTCTCCTGTTTTAGAGAAGACTCGAACCTCCTTCCCACCAAGCACCTCGCCCGTTTCTTTCCCACACCAAACATTTGATTCCACTCCCCTTGCTACCCATCTTCCCCCTCCACATTCTTCTACTCCTCCTCAGCCGACCGTTTTGTCCTGCGCCCCCACCCCTGGCACTGAACCCCTCGATTCTCAAGATTCACACCCAGGATCCAGTCAACCGATTGGAAGCGAGGTCCCCTCTCTCCCAACTGCCTCTTTTCCCCCCCTTAAATATCCTTCTTCGGCACAGCCGACCGATCCGCCCTATCTTACAAACCTTAAATCTGAACCAACAGCTTCTCAAGCCTTTCCACCGGGCTATAGTCAGCCTTATGAAACCGAAGATTCATTGTTGGCAACGTTGAACTACGAGTCCTCTCCCTTCTTGCCGGATCCCGCTTCACAGCTCCAAACCTTCCGAGGGAATCAACTCATCCCTTCCTCATTGACAGCGGGAACTTCTTCATCTCAGCATACTTCCAAAGATTCAAAAACTTTTGCTTGGTCACGAGGCTTGGGTGTCGAACTGTCCCCTTTACAAACCAGAAGCTCCAGAAAAAAGAAAGAAGCACAATTATCCCTACAGTCTCCACCAATCGATCCTGCACAAAATGAAAAGGCCCTTAGAGCATTGAAGGCCATTGCTCGTTCTAAATGATTGTGCTCTCTCTTAATTTACGAGGTATTGGAGGATTACTCAAGCCAGCCTCCTTCCGCAAGCTGCTCGAACATACTCTTCCAAATGTCATTCTCCTACAAGAGACTCTCTCCTCTGAACAAAGCTTCCGAGCCTTCTTACACTCTGTTCGTTCTTCCTGGCTTTCAGCAGTTGTCATTGCCATGGGTAACTCGGGTGGCTTGTTAGCGGCTCGAGATCCAGTTTTTTTTTACCTGGTCCCCTACCTCACCTGCGGTGGTTTACTATTGATTGGTCGCTGCCTAGCTACCAACCAAGCTATAGCTTTCTTAAACGTCTATGGCCCTTGTCAGAACAGGGCGCAGTTCTGGACGTGTCTTTCAAATAGTGGTATTCTAAGCATCCCCAATCTTATACTTGGAGGTGATTTAAATATCACTCTATCTGCTGATGAACATTGGGGTGGAGCACCTTCGTCGGGCCTTGGAGACGCTTTTTACAGAGATATCTTCCGTTCCAGAAATCTCTTTGATGTTCTGCCGTTTAAAATCGTTCCCACTTGGCGAAATGGGCGTTCGGGGAACGAGGCCATAGCCAGGCGTCTTGACCGATTTTTAATCTCTGACTCCTTCTTGACTTCCTCAACCTTCCCTACTTCGTGGGTTGAGTACCCTTTTTTTTCTGACCACGCCCCCATTCTTCTAAAGTTGAATCTTCCTCTCCAGCTATACGCCTCCCCCTTTAAATTCAATCATCACTGGATATCCGATATTGAATTTTCCGATCTGGTCCATTCGACTTGGACAGATCCCTGCTTCCTTTCTGAAGGTTGCCCACAACGGCGTATTCACTGGAAACTACAGGTTCTAAAAGCTCGAACTAAACGCTGGCGTGTCATTAAAAAGAAGGCAGAGGCGACCCTCCTTTTAAATCTGAACTCGGAGATTAATAAATTTCTTCTCCTTCAATCTTCAACAGTTCTGTCTTTGGAGGATGCCAACTCCTTAAAAGCTCTTGAAAGGCGCAGAGATCTATACCTGCGGGAAGATGAAAAGGTCTGGAGACTCCGAAGTCGAGCGACCTGGCTCCATTGGGGAGATTCAAACTCCAAATATTTCCATAATTTGGCAAGTTTTAACAGGTTCAAAAAACATATTTGGTCTATACAAAGCCAGCGTGATGAGATCGTTCGAGGCCAAGAGGACATTAAAGCAGAGGCTGTCTCTTTCTTCAAGCAGCTATTCAAAGCCGAAAGGATCCCATCTCTCCCCGAACAAGTTTCTACAGCAGGCCTTTATCCCAAACTGGTTTCAACTTCTGAAGCTGTCGATCTCTTTAAACAAGTATCTCACTCGGAGCTAAAGGACATTTTGTTTCACTTCAAAAAGGAGAGGAGTCCAGGGCCCGATGGCTGGACGACAGAGTTCTTCTCCCATTTTTTTGACCTTGTTGGTCTGGATCTTCTGCTGATGGTTGAAGACACCCGTATCAAAGGAAAGATTTCTTCTTGTATTAACTCCACTTTCTTGGTATTGATCCCCAAAGAAAACAATGCAGTCTCCTTCAATGACTACAGACCAATTTCACTCTGCAACCTAATCTACAAATTGGTCTCAAAAGTTATCTCAAACCGCTTGAAGCCGTTTCTGGAAAAGAGTCTGTCTACTGAGCAACTTGGGTTTTTAAAAGGTAGGAGGATACAAGATGCCATAGGAGCTGCACACGAGTGCATCCACTCCATAAAACAGAAAAATCTCAAGGCATTGATCATGAAAATTGACCTTAAAAAGGCCTTTGACAGCATTGACTGGGACTTCTTGAGACTTGTCCTCCACTCAGCGGGTTTTGGAGTCATGTTCACTGATTGGATTCTGGCTTGTGTCACAAGCGCAAATTTCGCGGTGTTGATCAATGGGGAAGCGACAGATTTCTTCAAAAGTGAAAGGGGGCTCCAACAGGGATGCCCACTCTCCCCTTATCTCTTTTTACTCATTATGGAAAGCCTTAGTCTCCTCCTTTCAAAGTCCTTCTCTGAAAAAAAAATCTCCGGCATAAAAGTCTCAAAACTCACCAAGATTACTCATCTCATGTTCGTGGACGACATCCTCCTGATGTCCTTAGCTGATCGTTCAGAATGGCGTTTTATCTTAGAAGTTCTTCATGTTTTCTGCTCCGTTACAGGACTGTCCATCAGCACTTTAAAATCCACGGTTCACTATTGGGGAGTGACGGAAGCTGAGCTCTCGCTTCTCAAGACTTCAATCCCCTTCCCCTTTATAGACTTAAATAATGGACTCAGTTACCTGGGATTTAAGTGAAGACGGGAGCCTCCACCTCTGCAGATTGGTGTTGGCTTGTGGCTTTGTTCGAAAGGAAGATTGGCTTTTGGTGTAATAAGTGGTTGTCCCTGGGTGGGCATTTCGTTTTAGTAAAATCGGTGCTTGAGGGGCTTGTTGTTTACTGGATGACTCTTGAGCGTATCCCAATCAATATCATTACTTTACTTCGGAGGCTCTCCATCAATTTCCTCTGGAATGACCATGCTGGTAAGCGCCGTTATCACCTTTGCATCTGGCAATCCCTCTCAAAACCCCGAAAGGAAGGGGGTTGGGGGCTAAAGAACCTTCCAGTCTTCAACACGGCTCTCCTGGCCTGCTCATTCTGGAGAGCACTTACCCACAAAAGTATTTGGCACCGGGTCATCTCAGATAAATACCTGGATTCTCTTCCTCTCAACCTTTGGTTG
>SNQJ01S0030550.1:119776-142118 GCA_010110895.2 Picea sitchensis | reverse complement strand
TTCAATAATGTTATAAGTTTTGATTGCTCTATATATATTTCTTAATCTCTTCTTCTTATGATCTCTTCCTCTTATGTACAAGTAGTTATGGTTGTACATAATAAGATGAATAAGCATATTGAATATTTAAAAATGTCGTAGTATAAACGTTTTATGAAATGACTTTTTTTTCGGTGATATTTTTCGGGGACATTTGTCCAAAATCTAGCGAAAATTGTTAGATCCGCAGATTTGTGTGATTATTTATGTATACTCTTAGTGCCTCGGGGTTTTTTCAGCATGCTAAATCCATTTTTGCTTTCAAAAATTGATTTTAAACAACAAAAAATAGGGATTTCATGCAAATTTATATCGTCGGATTACAGCGAAAAAAGCCATTTCATCGAACAATTAAACAACGCCTTTAAAAATTCAGAGTTGAAAGGAAAAACGATGTCTTCTAATTTATAAGAAATAAGGTGTTCGACATCAATAGAGTTTTTATTAGCTATAAACTCTTTCATAGAATTGAAATAAATTAAAAATAAAAAGGAAAAGGTACATTTTCTTCATATCCATAATTAATCAATTTTGAAACATAATTTATAATTTATTAATTGGAAAAGCATTTAAGTTAAACTAATCTACTTTAAGTTTATAAGTGTACTCTTCGACTAAACAAACAATCACAAAAAATGATATCAAATCTTGGTTTTGAGTTAAATTATTCATTTATCCACCTGTATTGGGTGACATGGATGCGCTCAACGGTGGGGTCACTCCCTGAGGAGCATTGCCACTTGTCACCCATGATATACATTAAATGTCCACTTGGGTGCTCACCATGACCTCCCTCATGTGACATTACTCCTCAACTTTGGCACTCACCTTGACCTCCCTCATGTGACATCATTTATCCATCAACTCTGACCCGATGACGCTCCTCTGGTATCGTTTGATCTCCATGCTCGTCCTTCGTACGTCTTGGGCTCCCAAGGCTCCTTCACACACAATTATGATCCATACAACTATGATTACGGACTATTGTTGGCTCTGTACCTCACCTCTGCGACATGATGGCTCATTTTTATGCTTCCTTATGTGGTCTCCTCATTTGCTTGACTCCTCCATGTCCCCTCCGTTGCTCTTGATTGCTCTATTGCCTTCCACTGAACCCAGGAATCTCTCTCGATTATGTATTCCCTGCTCATCCTTCATCCCGTTCTCAACCATGGCTAGGAGAAGATCATCCCATCGCTCCAGAGAAAGCTCCTCCCATCGCTCTTTGGGCTCGTAACTTATATCAGTAGCAAAGAACTATGTCGAGACCTACCAAACTCACACCCCGCCAAAGATCAGAGTTGAAATTGACCTGGCAGAGGCGGATACTAGAGTCCTTCATCGTTTTATCCCTAACGAAGGGGTCGTGAGCAATATTGGTTCTTGGATTCCATACCCAAGCACTATGTGAGAAAGGGAGTCCCAATACCTGAAAACCATAGAGATTCACTGGCATATCAAGATGTTGATGGGTCAAATCTCGATTGAAAGGCACAAGGCACGCCCATAGATTCTTCTACAACTAGATGACATGCAATTGCAGATAAAGCCGATGGACAACAAAATTAACTTATCAGCAGAAAATCTTGTTGGATTGGACCTGACCAACCTGGATTTTCCTCAACCACAGGTTTCTGTGGTCGAGGAACACCCTCCTATAACTTAATCTTCTCATGATTTTTGGTTTAATTAGTATGTTTTTCAGTCTTACAAGTCTAGGATCTTTTGCCCCACCTCTTTACAGTTTTTTTTATGATAGGCAGAAGCTCGAAGAACTCTTATCTGACATATCTAGGCTTTATTATTTCATGTTATATAGCTTCAAAAGACTCAAGTTTTACAAACTCATAGGCAAATTGATGCATTGTTGCTGATATGGTTTCCCAAGCCGCAAATCCACAACAAAGTTTTTGTACAATATTTTCATATGCTAATACATAGACGGTGGATAACTTACCAAAAAACTTATTCATTTATCTATTTTATTAACATATATATCATATTTATATAAATTTGTCCCAAAAAAAAAAATGTATTTAAACACAATTTATTTATTTTCGAAAAAAATATATTTTTGCTATAATGAAAATTTTGACACTAACTTGAAGTTTATTAATACTTTAACTAATACACCTCCCCTTAACTCAAGGGTAGAAGTAACTTCTAACAACCAAATCATAAAGAATCACCCGGATTAAATTATTCTAGCAATTGTCCCTATACAAAGGGACCTCATAAAAAAATCACTTTGATAATGTAAAGGAAGGATATAAATAAATCGTTGAATTAAAAGAAACTTATTTAATTAATAGTGATTACCTAGATCCTAATTAATATTCATTATCTTTTAATTATTATTTTCGAGAGTGAATAACCGAAAAATTAAATTAATAAAATGGGCATTTGTAAATCATTTTAAAATACACTTTGTTAATGAATATAAAATTATAGTGATTTGTATTTTATTTTGAAGAACACGTCAACTATTGGCTTCTCAAAAAGAGTTGAGATTCAACATGAGGATGGNGAATTAAAAGAAACTTATTTAATTAATAGTGATTACCTAGATCCTAATTAATATTCATTATCTTTTAATTATTATTTTCGAGAGTGAATAACCGAAAAACTAAATTAATAAAATGGGCATTTGTAAATCATTTTAAAATACACTTTGTTAATGAATATAAAATTATAGTGATTTGTATTTTATTTTGAAGAACACGTCAACTATTGGCTTCTCAAAAAGAGTTGAGATTCAACATGAGGATGGGCGATGCCCTCCTCTACAACTAGGGTAAACCCTACTTGTTGCCATCACTCAACCTGATCACTGGAGTAAATCTATCATCGCCCTCATTGAAGTTGTGTTGATTAGATCACTGGAGCAAAGTCGTCACCTCTCGTTGGAGCAAAGAGCCTTTTGTCATTGCATACGAAGATTTAGGGTCTTGGATCTGCAAGATTGTCTGAAGCTGATTTTGTTGTCATCTAGGAATTGTTGAAGCTAATCGTTGCCTCTAGTTGAAGCCATGTTATTCCTCCAAGGAAGAATGACAGATGCCAATAGCTTGGAGATGGAGGCGTTTAGATCTTTGGTCTGGTCCTCGAACCCAAACAAAATAAATCAGCTTCAATAAAGGAGATTTGTAAAATATTTGGAAGCCATCCCTCGGTTGGATCTCTCATCTCTGAAGCCAAGAAGAAGAGCCATCGTTTTGTCTAAGCGGACTTTGATTGGAAATTTTACAAGCCTCTAGCCTAGTCCAAAATATGTGGAAAATTGGGTAGCTTAGAAATGGTCCCCTAAGATTAAAGGACAAGCATTATCATTTGCTTTTTCTAACGCTATTTTGTTGTTCTTTTTCTCAATAAAGAAGAGGGAGGTTATCTTGTTCTCTAGTCTGTATTTTATGGGATCTAGAGGAATGTATCTGTCTTTGTGGGCCCCTCAACTTCAATCTAGAAGAGGAAATCACAACGGCCCCAGTGTAGGTTAGATTTCCTCATCTCCCTCTAATTTTTTGGGATGATTGCTCTATTGGAGATTTTGGAAACAAACCGGGTTGATTGATCAATTGAACAAAACCAAAAGGAAAATTGTTTTCCTTTATGAGAATATGTGTGGAGGTGGATTTGGAGAAGGGAATCCCGGATGGTTTACAAATTAATATAGATGGGTGGAGCCACCATCAGATGCCAGATTACGAACAGATTCCATTCAAGTGCAATGTATGTCATGTTTATTGAAATTTTTCCAAAAGTTGTCCAAAAATACAAGAGGAGTAGCCTCCCCCAACGAAACAATCAAGAAAATAACTTGAATTTAAGACGGTCCCAAGCAAGCACATAAATTCTCAGTGTAAGGGGTCGCCTCAATTAAAGCCACCCCAAGAGGGTTCACCCACTTTAAGCAATAATCAATTTGAAGTTATTGAAAATCTAGATGGTTGAATAAATCCAGAAGATATGGAGAAGGAAGAGGAATCAATAATAGAATCCAAATCTTGATTAGCTCATCTTGATAATAACATAGATCGATCCCTTGAGGATCTAGAGACCAATGCTCTAGAATAAGAAAAGGAAGCAAAGGAAGGAGACGGGGATGAAGATGAAACATAGGAGTTAGAGGAGGAAGTAGAGGAAACGAAGGAGTAAGAAGGGGAATCAAATCATGAAGAGGAAAAAGAAACAAAGATAGAAGCACAGGTCCACTCTGAATCTTCTAAATGTTTTTATTTTTCCTAAATCCCAAAGAATTCTCCAAATCCCTCCCCTCCTCTCACAAGGGAAGGAAATAAAATCGAGATCGGATAACTTATGAGGCAAAAACGAATATCCTCTTGGGAAGTTAGTCAACTCTCTAATTTTCTATGATTAAGGGGGTAATTACAACTCATAATCAATTACTATGCTCTATTTTTGTATTCATCTTTGTAGTCAATTTTTAAGAATCTATCCTTGTACTAAAGAATTTGGCACAAAAATCCCCTGCAAGAAAGTGTTGATTGTGGAGCCTGATTATCTTCCTGATTCAGAGGTCTTTGTTTTCAACCGTGTTTATACCCCATGAAGACTTTACACCCTGGAAGAATGTACACTCCTCAACGCGGGGTTCGGGGGTAAGCGAGCCCCCGACAAGAGTTCGGGGGCGAAGCCCCCAAAGGAAAAATTGTCTTGTAAATGTATATTGTAATTTCATAGTAAATATGGACCATTCATTATAAGGTCGTAGATCTGACGATAGAAGTTATGTTAGGTTTTTTTCCCCTAGAAGGCAACCCTCTTTTATGAGGGAAATGTATTGTGGCTATGTATCATTGCAAATATTGTATTCTGAGAGAGGAGACAGTGAGAGAAAGAAGAGGAAGTTGCAACAGGTGTGTTTTAGGTTGTATCCCTTCATTTGTTGGATAATAATAAAGGGAGGACCTAACAATTTCTCTGGTGGACGTAGCCCACACTGGTTGAACCACATATATTTGTGTCTACATTGTATTGTGTATCTTTTGTGTTTTATTTCTGCATTTGTTTTATTTTATTGCTCCGCGATCCTGTTTTTCTAACAACTAGTATCATAGCAAAAGGTAACTTGCAGGAAAAGAGGGTTCCTGGTTCTAGTGGGAGCAATGGCGAAAGATGGAAAGTTTAGGGTCAAGAAATTTAATAGCCAAAACTACCAGTTATGGAAAATGCAGATGAAAGATTATTTATATCAGAAGGATCTATTCCTACCATTGGGTGGAATAGCAAAGAAGTCGACGACCATGAAGGACGAAGAATGGGAGGTTCTTGACGGAAAGGCACTAGGAACGATACGGTTGATCCTGGCAGTGTCAGTGGCTTTCAATATTTCGAAAAAAAATACAACGAAGGAGTTGATGGATGCATTGGCTAAACTGTATGAAAAACCCTCAGCGTCCAATAAGGTATTTCTAATGAAGAGATTATTTAATATGAAGATGTCATAAGGTGTGTCTGTTGCAGACCATTTAAATGAATTTAATACGGTTACTAATCAACTAAGTTCTGTAAAAGTGGACCTTGATGATGAGGTTAAGGCTCTTCTAATCTTGTGCTCATTACCAGAAACTTGGAATGGCTTGGTCATGGCTATAAGTAACTCTGTCTCTGGTTCAAACACTCTAAAATTTGATGATGTTGTTGGTGTTATCCTTGGCGAGGAAATGCGACAAAAAGCACATGTGAGACATCAGGTAATGCGTTAAACATGGAGAACAAGGGAAGACAAAAGGATAGAGGAAAGGGCTCAGGGAACCGTGAGAATTATAGGAAGAGCATATCCAAATCCAGACTGGGAAAGATAGAGCATTGGAATTGTGGGAAGAAAGGACATCTAAAGAAAGACTACAAAGCTCCAAAGAAACGAAGAGATGGGAAAGAGGAGAAAAATCAAGAAGCAAATGTAACATGTGATGTATTACAAGATGATTTGATTCTTTCTGTAGATAACATTTATGAGTCTTGGGTAGTAGATTCAAGGGCTTCATTTCATGCCACACCCCATAGGAAACATTTTCTATATTATGTTCAAGGTGATTTTGGACAGGTTCATTTGGGTGATGATGCACCATGAAAAATTGTTGGAATGGGAAAGGTAAAAATAAAGCAAAGGAATGAAAACCAATGGTTGTTGAAAGAGGTAAGACATGTTCCAGATCTAAGGAAAAATCTAATTTCAACAGGGCAGTTGACAAGTGAAGTTTGTATATCCATATTTACATATAAGGTGTGAAAGGTCACCAAAGGATCATTGGTGATAGAAAAAGGTGAGAAGGTAGGTACATTGTATTTATGTACTGGTAATACTGACTTTTCTATCTCTTTAGTTTCTACAGGAGTGGATACAACACTGTGGCATCGTAGGCTTGGACACATGAGTGAGAAGGGGATGCCGATACTTTACAAAAGAAATTTGTTGCCAGATCTTAAACAATTTGATTTGGATTTTTGTGAGCATTGTGTTTATGGAAAACAGAAGAGAGTCGGATTTCTCAGAGTCGGAAAAGAAAAGAAGATTGAAATATTAGAGCTTGTGCATACATATGTATGTGCACCATCTCATGTATCATATCTTGGTGGATCTCGTTATTATGTTACTTTTATTGATGATGCAACTAGAAAAACTTGGGTTTATTGCATTCGACAAAAATATGATGTTTTTGATACTTCTAAGAAATGGAAAGCTTTGGTTGAGAATGAGACAGGAAAAAGGTTGAAGTGTCTCAGATCAGACAATGGAGGTGAATATTGCAACAAGGATTCTGATGATTATTGTTCATACCATGGGATTCATAGAGAGAATACCATTCCAGGAACACCACAAGAAAATGGTGTGTCATAAAGGATGAACATGACAATCATGGAGCGTGCAAGGAGTGTGAGATTGAATGTTGGTTTGCCCTTACAGTTTTGGGAAAATGTTGTAGATATTGTTGTTTACTTAATAAAAAAAGGACCTTCAATCTCTTTGGATGGTAGAATTCCAGAGGAGACATGGACAGGTAAAAAGGTAAACTATTCTTTTTTGAAGACTTTCGGTTGTGAAGCATTTGTCCATATTGATAAAGAGAATAGAACAAAGATTGAGGCAAAATCCAAGAAATCTACTTTTATTGGATACGATGTTAATGACTTTAGTTATCGCTTATGGGATTATAAAAATCACAAAATCATTAGGAGTAGAGATGTCATATTCAATGAGAAGGTCATGTGCAAAGATCAGTTGCAGGGAAAGATACAAGAAAAAGAAAAACTAGAATACACAGTGCTTGATGAGATCACTGAAAAAGAAATTCCAAAGGTACAAGAAAATCAAAGTGTACAACAACATGAGAAACATGTACCTCAAGCTCCTGCAAGTGTTGTTAGAAGATCTGTCAGGTTAAGTATACCCCATGAATGATACTCTCCTTCATTGTATTATTTATTGTTTATTGATTCTAGTGAACTGGAATCTTTTGAATTGGCAATGCAGATAGACACTAAAAAAAAGTGGGAGCAAGGAATGAAAGAGGAAATTGATTCCCTGGTAAATAACCAGACTTGGGATTTGGTTCAGTTTCCCGCAAGAAAAAGAACATTACAAAATAAACGTGTTTACAAGTTGAATGAAGAAGATGGAGGCAAAAGGCAATACAAGGCTAGACTAGTTGTAAAGGGGTTTGCACAAAAGAAAGGTATAGATTTTGATGAAATATTTTCTCTTGTTGTTAAAATGACTTCAATTAAGACTATTTTAAGTCTTGTGGTAGTAAAATATTTACATATTGAATCGTTAGATGTAAAAAAAAAAATTCTCCATGGGGATTTGGAGGAAGAGATTTATATGCATCAACCACAGGGGTATGAGGTCAAAGGGAAGGGAAATTTGGTATGCAGGTTGAAGAAGAGCTTGTATGGCCTAAAGCAAGCTCCAAGGCAGTGGTATTTGAAATTTGACAAATTTATGACAGAATAAGGTTATAGTAGATGTCATTCTGATCACTGTGTTTATTTTAAAAAGCTAGAAAATGGAAGCTATATTATCTTTCTATTGTATGTAGATGACATGCTTGGTGCAGGATCTAATATGCAGGATATAAATGTGCTCAAGAAGAAATTAACTAATTCATTTGCGATGAAGGATTTGGGTGTTGCAAAGAAAATCCTTGGTATGAGAATAACAAGAGACAAGAAATATCACAAATTGACATTTTCTCAGGGTGAGTACATAGAGAAGGTGTTGGAGAGGTTTAGAATGCAGAATGCAAAATCAGTTAGTACACCTTTGGCCAACCATTTCAAATTAATTAAGGAAATATGTCCCAAGACACAGGAGGAGATAGAATACATGTCCAGGGCCCCTTATTCATTAGCAATTGGCAGCTTGATGTATGTTATGGTTTGCACAAGACTAAATATTGCACAAGCAGTGGGAGTTGTGAGTAGGTATATGAACAATCCACGTAAAGAACATTGGGAGGCAATAAAATGGATTCTCAGGTACTTGAGAGGTACTGCTACTCATGCATTATGTTTTGAAGGTTCAGACATTGTTCTACAGAGATATGTTGATTCAGATATGGCAGGTGATAAAGATAGTAGGAGGAGCACCATAGGGTATGTTTTTACTATAGGTGGAACAACAGTAAGTTGGATTTTGAACTGACAAAAGGTTGTTGCGCTTTCAACAACAGAAGCAAAGTATCTTGTTGCTACAGAGGCTAGTAAAGAAATCATTTGGTTACAGAGGTTTATGGAGGAATCGGGAAAGAAGCAAGAGAATAGCAGGTTGTACTGTGACAGTGAGAGTGCCATTCATCTCGCAAAGAAATCAACCTTCCATTTGAAGACTAAGAATATACAACTCGGGTACCATTTCATACGATCCGTTTTGGAAGATGGACATTTGAAGTTGGAAAATATACACACTAGCCAGAATCCTACAAACATGTTAACAAAGGGAGTAACCAGGGAGAAACTGAGTTCCTGCTTAGTTTTAGTTGGTATTCAAGCATGAAGATGAAGATGAGAAATTTTCCAAGTCCAAGAAGGATTATAGTCCAAGAGATACAACAGCAATGGAGTTGTTGAGATCAGTCTCCAAGTGGGAGATTGTTGGTTGTGGAGCCTGATTATCTTCCTAATTCAGAGGCCTTTGTTTTCAACCATGTTTATACCCCATGAATAATTTACACCCTGGAATAATGTACACTCCTCCACGCAAGGGAGTGAAGGGGGGGGTATCCCCTCGGCTGGGGGGTCAAGGGGCAAGCGAGCCCCCAAAGGAAAAATTGCCTTGTAAATGTATATTGTAATTTCATAGTAAATCTGGACCGTTCATTATAAGGTCGCGGATCTGACAGTAGAAGTTATGTTGGGGTTTTTTCCCTGGAAGGCAACCCTCTTTTATGAGGGAAATGTATTGCAGCTATGTATCATTGTGAATATTGTATTCAGAGAGATGAGACCGTGAGAGAAAGAAGAGGAAGTTACAATGGGTATGTTGTAGGTTTTATCCCTGCATTTGTTGGATAATAATAAAGGAAGGACCTGGAAATTTCTCTAGTGGACGTAGCCCACACTGGGTGAACCATATATATCTGTGTCTCCATTGTATTATGTATCTTTTGTGTTTTATTTCTACATTTGTTTTTATTTTATTGCTTTGTGATCCTGGCTTTCTAAAGTTCACCTTCTCCCCCCCCAATTTTTTGAAGGGAGGAGGAAAGAACTGCAAGATATTCAATCAACATTATTTGTATGATTGTTATTTGTAATACCCCTAGACTGAACCCCAACTTTAAATGTAAATACAAATGTACTTAAGTTGGTGAGTTGTTTGATATCATTTTTTCATGCACCTTCCATCGTATAGTGCACAGATGTATTGTGCACTAAAATGATGAAGTGCGCACATTCCAGGATACCGCCCCGCAACAAACTTAAGTGCACGCGATTTTGAGGCCAAGGATCCTTTGTGTATATGTTGTGTTGTATAGGCTGGTGAGCCAGTTATTATAAGTTAGGAGGCTTATGTGTTGAATTAGGCCGGAGAGCCTAGATGCTAAAGGCCAGTGAGCCTATTTTGTATATGCCTTATCATCAATATAATRCATCGCTGCATGTAGACTGACCACGATAAAAGAGTATGGGGGACTAAACTCCACTGGTTAGGGAAAGGGTGATAAAAGTTAAGGATAACGGGCTAAGTTAGGGATCTTAAGCCAAAAAGGAATATTATATTAATATTCCTTAAAGTATAAAGTATGGATAATTATTTTATCCTAAGTTCTAAGGATGGGGACAAGTGGGCCAAAGTGGTTCTCAACATGACAAGTGTCAAGTTGGGAACATGCATACATATAGTTTGGAATTAATTCATTTTGCCAGGGATTCCATCATCATTCACTCACTCATTTAGCTGTCCTTCGTACCTCCATGTCCCTGTACCTATTTTCGTTGCCTTCTTATCATTGTCCCCATAACCGTACATGTACCCATACCTTCATGTACCTGTACCCGTACATATACATGTACTTGTACCTAGACCTGGTTAGCTCGGGAGCTAGACTGAAGAAGCAGGTTTTCAGGCCCGTGGGATATTGAAGAGGTGGGTTGTCAAGCCCGTGAGTAATTCTCTCTAGGTGAGAGAATTGTTGGGAATTGATTTCCCGAAGGTGTCAAACTGCAACTACAAGGCTCTGAGACTTCTTGTTTGACCTGTTGTTGAAGCCTCGGAAAGGAAGTGGGGCAGTTGAAAGACTGTTGAGCAGAGAAGGGGCACACTTCCTGGGGTGGGACAAGCATGTGGGGAATGAGGGACTGTAGACTGCTAGTTTGAGTTGGCACCTATGATATATTATTTCATGTTGTTTGAGATACATCGGCATGGTTAGGAATCCTTTTACCCAAGTGGAGTTTAGTTCCAGCTCGGGGGTGACCCACTGCTGAGAGTGATGAGCAACATGGTCTAAGGTTGGGAGGTTCGTGGAAGGTATGCATGCATTTGGTGATATTTTTGTCAAGATAAGTGTCAATTGTGTGTTAAATTACATGTTGCATTATTATTTATGCATTTATTTTTATGGGTTTTTCCTGTGTGTGTTGCATGTGTATTTTTATTATTATTTTGTATGAATCGATGCATTCGCATAATATATTTGTCTGTTTTAAGTTTTATATATAAAGTTCCGCAAGAGTTCATGTGTGTGTATGTTTTAAAATTGTATGCAGTTCAAAAATTTTATGTGGCAAAGCCTAGTTGGATGTTGGGGATGCTACATTATTAGCTATTCTACATCTTTTTTAATAATATTCCCTAGTTTTGGTTTAAAAAAAAAGATATTTTGGAACACACTATCATAATGAATACAAAATTAAATATAAATATGACAATAATTTGTAACAATACAAGACCATCATTTGCACAATTGTATGCCACATACTTAAAACCACAGTATTCTCACAATGTTACATTATACCTAACAATGTTGTGCACGAAATTTTACATTCTCTTATAAACTATTATTCAAAGATGTATTAACATACTTGTTGTACATATTGTGATGTATTTTACACAAACACCCTAGGCAACTCATGAATCCAAGTTAAGTGTAAATATGGTGACAAACGTTACCTGATTTCAATGCACAAAAAAGGTAGAAAATTTTCTAAACTAGGAATGTTTGGTAAGTGCAAAATAAAGAAGTGCATAAATTATGACAAAGATTACTTGATTTCGATGCACAAAAAAGGTAGAAAAATCTCTAAGCCAGGAATGATTGCATAAAAAAGAAGTTATCTATTGAACAATAATGCAACAAACCCACATACTAGAAGGGGAACAATATATATGCCCATGGTTGGAGAGTGAGCATGTGCTTTTAAGGCCAAAACATGTAAAGCTAAGCAATTGTGATCAAACTCTTAACTATTTAGATCAAAGAAAATTGTTGACCAACTTGGTAAATATAATGTATGTTGCCATGGTTTATGTAGTTGGCATTATTTGAAGATACCCAAACATTTAATTTATACTTAAAAATATTGCAATAAAAATTGCAAAAGGAGAAAGTTCAACATCTATATGATACACTCATCTAGTGGTCCCTATCACTTCATAATGGACACAATGGACTTGTTATTTAACTTGTTCATTGCATAAATGCATCATTTCATAATGGAATTAACTTGTTCATTGCATATTGTTGTTGTAAAGTTCCCCCTATGAACAAGTGAAACCCCCCTGCATAAAGACCCCTCTTTGATCCAAGACATAAGAAAAAAAATGGTGACCTACTTCCCCCCTAGACCTATTTCAACAATCAGAATGAGAAGGAAGAGATGGATGGCTTACCTTTTTACGTCGATTGTCCTCGCTGCTCCAACCTTTGATCTTGATGTCCAAGCTCCTAGGTGCAAGAAAAGACTTGCAAAGAATGAAGTGAAACATCCTTCTTCCACACTATATTGATAAGCATAAATAGATCTATCTATGATGAATTTAACAACAATAGACATGCATATACTTTAACGTGTAGACATGAGAGGAATATGCCAAGTTATGTATTAATGGAAAGCCAACAAAATGGAAGCATTTACAATCTCAATCTTGATGTTGCAGCAACTCCTCCAAACTCTCCTTTACATCCCCTTGGATCTCACACAATCATAAGTATGATACTTTTAATTCTCTTCTTGAATGTCTCGAGATCAGAAGTATGATACTCTGAAATTTGTCCCCCCTTTTCACTCAAGCATGGTCTTCATTATATAGGTATTGAGGCATCACAACCATAGGATAATTTTGAGGAGAAGATGTGGTCAAACGAAGATTTGTCTCAACTAACAATATTTACCTTGCCTTGAATAGGAGATAGCTCGAACCAATCCCTTAACCAACTGAAAACTATTGGAAACGACCTCACAAAACAAGACATGAGGGTTGCAACAACTTCATTGCCCCCCAATAACTATGCACAGGGTGATGAACAAGGGATTATCGCTCCCTAGGACACTCTGGGGGAGCGATGATCAGGGTTTATCCCTCCTTGTATATGGGCATTAGGGCGAGGAAGCTCAAACAAGGCCAAAATCTTAAGGAAAAAGGTAATATTTTGACCTCCAACTTATAGGTTTCCCTTCCAACGTGTCTATGGGTCATGACAAACACTTCTTCATGGTGATGAAGTTGTGACATTTAAGTATGACACTTGGTGCAACATTTGGTAGTGTGACACTTAGGTGTATAACAGTTGTGACACTTAAGGATGACATTTGGTAGTGCGACACTAGGTGTATAACAGTTGGGACACTTGTTGATTTTTCATATGAGATAATATTGTATATGAATATATTATTACAATGATGAGTATTCCATATATAGAGAACATGTGGTGACCATCCATGAAAAGTCATGTCCCTCAAATAATAATTATATATANCATCCCCTTGGATCTCACACAATCATAAGTATGATACTTTTAATTCTCTTCTTGAATGTCTCGAGATCAGAAGTATGATACTCTGAAATTTGTCCCCCCTTTTCACTCAAGCATGGTCTTCATTATATAGGTATTGAGGCATCACAACCATAGGATAATTTTGAGGAGAAGATGTGGTCAAACGAAGATTTGTCTCAACTAACAATATTTACCTTGCCTTGAATAGGAGATAGCTCGAACCAATCCCTTAACCAACTGAAAACTATTGGAAACGACCTCACAAAACAAGACATGAGGGTTGCAACAACTTCATTGCCCCCCAATAACTATGCACAGGGTGATGAACAAGGGATTATCGCTCCCTAGGACACTCTGGGGGAGCGATGATCAGGGTTTATCCCTCCTTGTATATGGGCATTAGGGCGAGGAAGCTCAAACAAGGCCAAAATCTTAAGGAAAAAGGTAATATTTTGACCTCCAACTTATAGGTTTCCCTTCCAACGTGTCTATGGGTCATGACAAACACTTCTTCATGGTGATGAAGTTGTGACATTTAAGTATGACACTTGGTGCAACATTTGGTAGTGTGACACTTAGGTGTATAACAGTTGTGACACTTAAGGATGACATTTGGTAGTGCGACACTAGGTGTATAACAGTTGGGACACTTGTTGATTTTTCATATGAGATAATATTGTATATGAATATATTATTACAATGATGAGTATTCCATATATAGAGAACATGTGGTGACCATCCATGAAAAGTCATGTCCCTCAAATAATAATTATATATATATAAGAATGTCTTCCCGATGTTGTCCAAACATCAACACTCCCTCTCGGCAAAGGAGACATTCTTCATCATGACAAATCTTGTCTCTGAAGTATACAAACTTCACTCTAGACTGATGACACATATCAATCTTGGGAGATGTCTCTCTCCCACCTGAACCGAGGGGAAACTCCTTCTGCAGCTCCCCCTCTAAACCAATTGACTCTTTCTAAGATCAGTCTCACTCTGGGTCTGCATGTGATAGCATCTAACATCTTTAAGTATTTATCACTCCAAGTCAAATCACCATGACTAAGGACAGAGATCACACCAAGGCCATTTACCACAGGTACACCCCTATGAGTGAATGTCATCCCAATGCTATTTGATACATGGAAAACACCTCAATCACCTCGAATCCATATCACTCCTTGTCATGATCAAGGAACGACTACGCGTTTGGGCCCATTTATCACAAGTACACCCTTATGATAAATGTATCCTATCTCCATTAGTTTGCATCCCAATCTAGGAGAAGGTTCGCTCGATGCTTACTAGGGCCATTCACCTGTGTTTATACACGTCATGTAGTTGGTATCCACAAGACTTGAGATAACTCATCATACAATGGGTGGCTAGTCCCTTGAGGCTGATCAAGCTAAGTCATCTTGGACCATACTTGACAAATCGAGGTTGCCTCATGAAACCAATGTCTCATCTCACTCATGAACTGAGTACATACTAGACATCTTGTGGTTCCCTTGTGGAACACATGTCTAAGACATATCAAGGTTCCCTCATGGAAACAATCTATTTTCTAGGACACATCGAGGTTCCCTCATGGAACCAAAGTCCCCCAAGACATATCGAGGTTTCTTCATGAAACCAATGTCTTGGTTTCTTCATCTGACCATTTGAGGCACGTTGGGATGAAGTCCACATTCCCCCCTACTAGTCCACATAGGACCCTCTAGAGAGAATGTATCTTGCTTGTTGCCTCAAACATCAACGCTCCCTCTTAACTAGGAAGGTATCTTTCGACAATGTAATCATATACTAGTCCACTGACTACTTTATAATAAACTAGTAGCACACAATTACTACCATACCATCTGTAGCTCAAATCATCTGTCACAATATTTGTGATCAAGCAGTAGCACACACCTACATCCAAGCGATCTGGTAGTCTCCATGGAAATCAACTAGTAGCACACAGCTACTAGAATCTCATCCAATAGAACATGACTATATTGATCCATAGTGATACACAACTATTGTCTAGTGGTACACAACCACTGCTAGTAGCACACAACTACTATCTAGTGACACAAAGTCATTGCCAGTGGTACACAACCACTGTAGTAGCACACAACTACTATCCAGAGATACATAGTCTCCGCCAATGGTACACAACCACTATATTAACACATAGCTATTGTCCAGAGACACACATTCTCCACCACAGTCTCACTACTATGCATGTGTCTCACAGTTTTCACACACTCAACAGAGTGTCACTTGACTACAAGGACCATTCTTCTTGATCAGGTCGCCATTTGTGCCACAGGTAGGGCCAAATTTTACAAGTACACATATTATTTTCTAGAATCTTCTTTTTCGAATATATACATTATGAAGACCGACCATAGTTACAAAAATTCAACACTCTCACCTAACTAGGGAGGAATTCATAACAACCAACTAAATGTATTCAAGTTGATCAATTTTATCTAATAAAAAGTTACATCAAATATATCATGACATATCATCAACTGCATCATATTTGAGCCATAATTCATCTGGCATGGTGCACATCAAGTTATATCATCCACCGTATCATCTCTAAGTCGTACTAGCATGATGTGAATGCATCATATCTAAGTTGTACTAGCATGATGTGGAGTATCATCTACATCATCTCTAGGTTGTACTAGCATGATGCTTCTGCATCATATCTAAGTTGCACTAGCATGATGTAGATGAGTGCCTCTACATCATCTCTAAGTTGTATTAGCATTATTCTACTCCATCGTATCTAAGTTGTACTATCATGATGCGATTCGGTAAACTACATCATCTCTAAGTTGTACTATCATGATGTGAGTCAGGAAACTACATCATCTCTAAGTTGTACTAGCATGATGTGAATCAGGCAACTTTATCATCTCTAAGTTGTACTAGCATGATGTTAATGCAGCATATATAAGTTGTTACTAGCATGATGCAACTCTGAACATCTGTATTATATATAAGTTGTACTAGCATGATGCAAAAGCATCATATCTAAGATGTAATAGCATGATACTAATGCATCATATCCAAATTGTTACTACCATGATGTGACTCGGGACATTTGTATCATATCTAAGTTGTACTAGCATGATGAAAATGAATAATATCTAAGTTGTACTAGCATGATACAGATCCACACTCCCTCTCAACCAAGGGAGCAATCTCCACAAGTCCCAACTTGTCCCTGAAGTATACTAACTTCCCTTTGGACAAGGGCTTCGTCTGAATATCCGCTATCTGCTCATCGGTGTAAATATACTAGAGTTTTACTTCTCCCTTCTAGATTTGATCACAGATGTAATAATACTTGATCTCAATGTGCTTTGACCTGTCATGGAACACGAGTTCTCTGAAAGCTTCACACAACTTTGATTGTCACAAAATATCATGGTTGAATCCGACAAGTGATCAAATAGTCCAAAAATCAACTTATGGAGCATACTGCTTTTGTACATGCATCACAAGCTACAATATACTCTGCCTCTGCAGTACTGAGTGCAACATACTTATGCTTCCTACTAGTCCAAGATATCATAGCAGAGCCCAGACTGAAGCATACTCTTGAAGTACTCTTTCTGTTATATGCACTCCCTGCGACATTGAAGCTAACTCTTCCTCCTTCTCTGGAGGTAACTCAATATCTGCTCCCTCTGGATGTAGTACAACCTCCCTCTCTGGGAGTGCCTCTACATATACTGGAACTGCTGCCATGACTGCTTTCTCAACATCTCATGGCTCGACTCATGTACTAGGACTACTACACCTACTCCCTTTGAGTCTCATAATGTGTTTGCCTCCTCTACTGGATCTACTATAGTTGTGCTACAGTCAGTCTTGACTGGTTGTATCCATGATCACTAGAACTGTCTCTGTTATCTAGTATGATCCCATCTTGGAGGTATACTGCTCCTAGAGACTTCATGTCTCTAAGCATCATGTCTGGCAATGTCTCGCCTTGACATCATGTTGGAAGGTCTTTCCCTCCATGTCTGCCTCTCTGCAACTAAACATATTCGCGTACTTGGTGCAATCGCATATCCACACTTGGAATCCATCTAGATTGGCTCTCACATAATCTGAATGTAATGCACCAAAGGAAACATACAAAGAACATATACCACTATTCAAACCAATACATGGTCCATGCTCTTTACAAAGCATGATGGATCTAAGACTCCTCTTGTGGAGACACTTCTCTCGTACTTCAACTTGGCGCAGATTACACCTCTCTCTCCATTGATTAGTTGAGGTCGTCTATCAGTTCATCCACTGAGGTCGTATCTCTTTAGGTATTTGGTATTATCATTTCTCGTTAAGATTGCTGAGAGGACCTGAGCTTGCACCTCGTCAACGTTTGTGATGATGTTCTCGATGAAATCGAGAGCTCTCTTGTCTCGATCATTAGATCTATTTCCCATACTCATCAGATCTTTCGACATTGTTGCTTGTTATGCAGAGGCAAATGAAGGTTTGTTCATAATAGCAAAGAAAAATCAATAACAATATGGGCGATGACTTGGTGGTGGTGTGTAATGGGGAATGATCCACTCCAATTTTTATTGAGTAAATCTTATCTCGACTACAATGTTGATATGGCATGGCCAATTTAAGAGCACATAAATGAGGTATAAAAGGAAAAAGAACAAAGAGAAGAGAATAAGCAAAGAGTTTACACAATTTTCTAAGTGGCGAGCAAATCCCTTTATATCGACACCGGGATAATGCAGCCAATATCGACAATTGGCTAGAAACAACACCAAGACTTCTTCTAGCCCGTTTGTACTTCACTAGGAGAGGGATATAATAACAACCATATCCTTATCTTACCCTATATAACCCCTACACCCAACGTTAATTTCTCGGAATAACAAACTTGGACAACGCAATGAATGGATCACGATGGCTTACTGGAACAAACTCGATTATTGTGGAAATATGTATGTGTGCAACAAGATCACCTATTTTATGTTTGCTAAAGACGAGGCAAGTTTCTATAGGAAAATCACGCCAAACGACAACGAAGGTCCCTTTGGCAGATCGCACGCCTCTTATTTAAAATCAAAACCTCAAGTCACTCTACCAAAGAGATCTGACTCATCAATATTGTGTGTAAGTGACAACCTTCGAAATACTTGTAGCCAATAGGCTACGTCTGATGAATAACTCTCTCATTTTCCTAGGCCCTCACGTGAGGGAGTCAAACCTAGTCCTGCTCTGATACCATGTTGATTTTTCATATGAGATAATATTGTATATGAATATATTATTACAATGATGAGTGTTCCATATATAGAGAACATATGGTGACCATCTATGAAAAGATGTGTCCCTTGAATAATACATAACTACTTATTTATTATATATATTTATACTTAGTATTATAAATATCATGTCATATATATATATATATATATATATATATATTCTGATGTTATCAAAACATTAACAACACTTAAATGCAACATTTGGTAGTGTAACACATACATATGATTACTTCATAATGAAGTTGTTATTTAACGTGTTCGTTGCATACATATGGAATCATGATGCATGAGATTATTTAAAATGGATCTACAACCTCTTCATAAAAGAATATGTAAATCCAAAGAAAATAAGATAAGAGAGAATCAAACACAATACACTAAAGAACAAAGAAGCAATCAATCACAATAGAATGAGACACATATAAGTTACATGATATGTAACCAATTGAATAGTTACGTGTATATCCTCTCTATGAAATGTGTTTAAAACTATAAAAACAAAAATATTGAGAAAATTGCTAATCTTCAAAATTATATGCTCTTAGAAGTTATTTTGTTGAAAGCTAAGTATAAAAGGCCTTGAACAAAAACACATATTTGTTAAAGCATTTATAGGATGAAGCAAAACCTTTGAAAATTTTGTTCTTTGTTCTCATGACTCAATGATTGAGATGGATGGCTTAACACACAAAGGGTCTAGAGCAACTGCAAGCTAGGGTTTGGAAGTCGTGGCCACAACAGAGGACAACATGAGTACTAAAGGGGGAGATAATGGAACCCCCTCATACAAGCAGGTAGTGGTAGACAGGGGGAAAGGCCCACGAGGCGTAGGTTTCTAGGCATCAATGACAAGCACCTTGGGATTAGAACCGGAAAAGAGTCAGGAAAGAGACCAAGGAAAAAGCGATCACATGGGGGAAGAAGCTAGAGACACGGAAATGACTCCAAGCAAGGTAGGAATGGAAGATCCTGATCTAAGAGACATTGTGGAAAGGGAAGGGATAGATCTCCCGAACATGTTGGAGCAATGGAAAAGGCAAGGCGTAGACAATGTACCAACGGAGCAACTAGACCGCATCCAATACATGTTCCTTCTAAGGGAGGAAGCAAAATCCAGAGGGCTCAAGCATACACACGAGGAGATATGACACTTAGGAATCAAAGCAGGCGAGGGGAAACCACAACTCTCACCCAAGAAAACGAGAAGGAAAAAAGGCAAGAAATCAAACAACGTAGCCCTACAAGAACTAGGAGCTCTACTGATAAACTCAGGTAAGATAAAAAAAATCTCTTTCCCAACTCCCCCCCACATGTTTAAATAAAGATTATAACATGGAATATAAGAGGCCTAAACAACCCATGAAAGCAGAGAATCCTTAAAAATAGACTTAGGAAGGAACAATTGGACCTCTGTTTCATCCAAGAGACAAAATTCACTATAGATAGAATGGAAACAATCAACAAAAAACAATGGAGCAAGTACAAGATGTTAGTTGTCGAAGGACAGCAGATGGCAGGAGGTATTCTCACCTTATGGAACCCACAAGTGATGAACCTAATAGCAACTGAAGCTACCAGGCACACACTTTCAGTTAACATGCAAATCATTGGTAACACAGAGATGATTTTGTGCACTAATGTTTATGGACCCCAGATGTTAGAGGAAAAGAGAAGAATGCATCTAGACCTAGAATACCTAAAATCTCGCTCCAACAACCTCCATCGGATCCTGGCAGGGAACTTCAACATCATCACGTCACTTGCAGAGAAAAAAGGAGGCACTAGGAGATTGAATAGAGATGCGGAAGAATTCTCAACGTTCATAGACACAACAGAGATGGTGGACATCATAACCAATAATGGTCAGTTCACCTGGAACAATAAACCGGATAAATCAACATCAGGTAGCGACAAGACTAGACAGATTCTTGGTGTCAGAGTCCATCATTATGCAGGGGTTAACCTTAGATTGCAACATCCTTCCCTGGGGGGATTCTGATCACTAGCCAATCCAACTAGAAGCAGACTTTCCAACATCCCTGAAGAATAGACCCTTCAGATTTGAGAAATTTTGGATCGAACACTCCACCTTCAAGGAGAACATCAACCAGTGGTGGTGGGAGGAACAACCAAGGCAAGGGACAAGGATGTTTAAACTCTATAAGAAACTAAAGTACATCAAATATAAGCTCAAGGAGTGGAACAAGGAAATATTTGGAAACATAAACCAAGAGAAAAAAAACATTGAAAACAGAATGAGAAAACTCCAAGAAATATGTATAGCAGAGGGCTATACAAAGGATCAAAAAAAGGAAGAGATCCAAATGACCCAGGAATGGGAATCAAGATGCCAGCAGAAAGAAATTATATGGCGCCAAAAGTCCTGAATCAGATGTCTAAAGGAAGGAGAGAGGAACACCAAGTTTTTTCATAGAACAACCATTGCCAGAAGAGCCCACAACAAAAACCTGAAAATTAAGGATCGGGATGGGATCGAGAGAGAATCCCACAAGGATATTGAAAATACTCTGGTAAGTGTTGTGAGGGAAATCTCCCTACGAACTAGCAAATAGAGTTCAGACTTTGCATGCAAATATGACCGAAGAGAAACTACTTTCTACCTTCATCCCTAGATTTAAATCCCCTTTTCTTAGTAAATGCATGGAAAGATCAACCTACCTCGTTCTCGACGTTTGATGTTGATCCTCCGTTGTACTTGATTACTTGTTTGCAATACTCCTTCCAAAGATGACATGCATCCAAGACAAGCAACAACTACACATGCATCCTAATTATATACTAACGGGTTAGAAATCCAAACATATACTAATCAAACTATAGAAGTTCATGAATTGGGACGGGAAAAGCATTTTCTTTATTACTTTGAATGAATCAACTTACAAAAGTTGAGACTGGCCACCGCTCCTTGAACCTGATCCTAAGCTCCTCTTCTACTGTCCTCCAACTGCTTTGCTTTGAATCTCCTTTGGCACAAGGAAAGGCTAAAGAGTTGGGACAATGGGAATACGTAAATGGGCAAAGTTTCTTTGCTATATTTTTCCTCCTTCCAAATGGGACCCCTACCCCTTCTTTTATAGGCTAGAAGGAGCTAGGTATTTGGACGAACCCTCGACCATGCATGGCCGGGAATTTCAGTTAACTCACCCATAGCTTTTGTGTTCCGTCGACAACTTTCCTTTTTTTCATGCTTTTGTCGGTCCACGTGGGCTGTTTTGGGTCAGCCAACGTGTACACGCATGTAGTAATGGAGTAGGGCGCGTGGGCCTTTATAAAAGAGGATTTTCAAGGAGTTGTTCAACAATGCTTTGGTAAAGAAGGGATATGAGTTGGCCTGATGCCAGGTAATCATGTGTGGTGCAATTTAGGGTTATAACAGATGCCCCCTAATGTGTGAGGTCAGAAGAGCATCTAATGGCTGAAATACATTACCAATCTTTACTGATGTGTCGAACGATTGAGCCCAAGGATCAGGAACCGGGAGGTGTCGTCTGCAAAATAACAAATGTC
>SNQJ01S0030550.1:77345-102527 GCA_010110895.2 Picea sitchensis | reverse complement strand
CTATGTAGAGTCTGATCAATTCAATGTTTCTCTTCTTGAAAGAGAATTGAAATCAAGATTTCATAAAAACCAAAACACCATTGCATTAGAACACCCGAATGATTTTCACAACTATAGAAAATGATTGTCGTAACTATAGAAAATTTGTCGTAACTGGGATATATGATTGATTTGCCACAAATGATCATTTGACTCCCACACATGCCCTTTGTAACACACCCACTATCATAATTTAAAAACTTTGGGGCTAATCTCCCACAATGGGGAATCTCCAGAAGCCCTCATTAGCGAAGTGCCAATCCCTGGTTCAATATCGGGATTCGGGGTCTCTAAGGTCAAAATTCATTCACCCCCAAGACTCACGCTCCCCCCAAATTCTGACGCGCTCCCTACACCTTAGCTCCCCAGACCAAGCCTGCGGTCCACTGCCTCTACGTCCATGGTATTACCTTCTTTCGGGGCTACTCCTATCGGAGTTTCAGGATTTCCGATGTCGTAATTCACGAGTCCTCAGAACTCGCGATCCTCTGATCCCCAATATGCCCTTAAAACATTAGCCCTCTAGGCTATACAATAGTCCATGTGACCACATACCATAGGACCACTGCCGTATAACCTCCCATCGGGATTTCGGCATTTGTGATGACACAAAACACATGTCCCCGGGACTCGCAAGTTCCCGATTCGCGTCGCGCCTTTCTGATCACGCTAGCCCCACTAGCTTAGCCCCTGGTCCACATGACCAACTCCGTGACCACTACCTTATCCCCGTCAGGGCTACGGGATTTCCCATGTCCCAAGACCCACGTGTTAGCGTTAGAAGTCACCACTAGATTGCTAGGGGCCGAGCCAATGCCCATCGGTTTATCACGATTTGTTTATGAGAGGGTGATCAAATGGAATACTTGGCTCTAGGAATTATCACTCTAACTTTCGGGGGGCGGTCACGGTTCATAAGGACGGAGGGGGTCTGGAATCCTAACTTCATCCGGTGGGTTGATTTAAACATGAAGCGGTGGAAGACTTAGGAGAAGTGGACAAGCGATACGGGCATCGAGGGCTGCGGCCGGTTCTGGAGGAAAACTTCGGCTTGAGGATCCTCACAGTTCGGAGCTTCAAGAAAGGTGAAAGAGGACTTGGTAGGATCCTCCAATTCCAAGTCATTCCAGTGCTGAGAGAAATTACAGGGACTGATTAGAGGCTCAGTAACTATTACGGTGATCCATTACAACATCATCCTATAATAGTTACTGCTCGACTGGATCCTCCAATTAAAACGCTCTAATCTGATGTAAACAAAGATATGAAAAGCTGGCGTTCATAAATGAAGTCTCCAAAGTTCATACATAGCCAGAACAACAATTAGCACCGTTGGAATTTTTCAACCCGAGGGGAATGCAACCGGCCATCGATCCTTACAAAATTGGCCAAAATGCCTACATATACTTGGAACAAAATCACAGGCCGAAATCGAGATATGGCATTAGAAGACATTACGTCACAGCATGCTACTGGCGCTATAGTCTGGGTAGTCGTGGACTTCGATCGAGGAGCCTTAACCAGCGTTACAAAGGACCTGAGAAATAATTGACAAGATTACAATCAATTCCGGACTTTCCATTTATGGAAGCTGATGTTCAATACCATCAAAGCTGCCCATGATAGCGCTTCCTTGGAATCGGAGGCCGAGACTCTGTATCTGAGGACATAGGCTCCATATTTTGTCATTTGAATCTTGCCTGGAGAAATCCCGGTGGGGTGATGAGTGGCGTGGAGTGGTGAGTGAATGATCCGAGGCGAGGAAGAAACCCGGGGCAGAGATACAAATTAAAGCGGGGATCCATAGGTGTTGTAGTATACGAGCCAGGTGGAGGATCATAATGGATAAAATTGTTAAGTTTAGCATAGTATGGGAAAAAGGACGTGGCGGCAAAGGATAGATGGTGGATGTATGTGATGAGCCCCTTCTCAGGAATTATCCTTAGACTAGACCATGATCCATCATGACATGGCCTTGTGCGATGATGGTCCAACTCCATCGAGGCTTCAGCGTTTTGACGACCGATGTTTGTGTCCACTAAACTACACAATTCGAAGCGATGGCTTATTGCCATTGACTTGTTGACGGTCATCTCCTTGGTGCAAAGCCTACCACCTGTTTCCCACTATTTAAAGATGCTCCGGAGCCACCTCGAAATCGAGGTATCGGGATATCAGCGATTCAGCTATCATGTGCATGGGACTTTCTCTCCCGATCCGTGACTCTGCGGGATCTCTCGCCAAGTTCCTCGCGGCCGGACTGACTCGATTGTATTGGGAAATTGCGTATCGCGATTCACTTATGTAAGAGTTCCACCTCGAAACTCCGATCCTCCGATGGAATGAAAACCCGACTCTCCTTCCGATGCGACGCAATCACGCCAAGATCAACGACTAGGATCCCATCGGTCTTCGAGACTTGAAAGGTCTCGACCCTCTTACCCTTTAAAATCCCGATACCACAATTGTTACTAACATTAGGCTCCATGGGGATAAGTAGGTCCACCAGGTGTCAAAGACTCCTTCTGCCGGTTCGATGGAGTCTTTCCGTTGGGCTATGGGTGATTCTTTATTGGGCGCAAAAATAGAAATGCAAACAAAGGAAATACGTAACCGAAGGAGCTTATTTATATACACTCTTAATTCTAAAAAAATATTTTTGTAGGGGCTAGGTGAGAGCTTCCACCACAATTGTTCAATGACTTCACGGATGGCGGCTCCTTTAGCAGATACGGTGATAATTAGGAAGAGCGACTACACTCTTCAACTCCTCATTGGCTGAAGTTGAGATGAAATAGGAAACTCCAAGGCATGGGGAAATGCCACTCCACAGCACTTTCGCCGACGGGGTCATAGAATGAGTGGCCGATCTGGAAAATTGGTGACGAGCTGACCTCTTTTGCTACCACAGGTTATTCCTGCGAATTTGAATGTCTCACGATAACCATAGCGGGTGAATAAGCGGCGGTAATTTCCGTGACCTCGGAAGGTGTACGCTCAGCTCACGAACAAAGGCGATTTGATCCTCTGGTTTTTCCTCTTCTTCTTGGCTTTCCCGATTAGATTCATATTCATCATAAATGGGGACTATGGGGGTGGTTTTAGCGCCGGCTCTTAAGTGACTTCATAGTGATCATCTGCAGGATAAGCTTGTAACTCATCATCACTATAATATTCATCCAAAAGGGGCAGGCCTACATGGTTATAATCCTCCTCCAAAACAGTGATCCCAGGTAAAATAAATCCGTTTAGGGATAGTGGGGCCTACTGGTTCTGGCTGCTCACGCGTAATCTTTTTCTCTTTAATCCTAGATAAACATATATCGTGAGAAACCCCATGGAGAAAAAGAGAGGAAACCTCTTCCACAATAATCTCTTCTTTACAAGCGGGAAGGTCTCCATCCTCAGAAACAGGGTTGCTAGGAATATCTTCTTCAACCCGACATTTAGGTGAACCATCTACCATGGACCACATATACTCTGCAAACTCATAATATCCACAAGATACATGTTGATCTTCATGAACACTTAAAACAACAAACACATATGATATGATGTCAGATGCTTCCATCCTAGAGTTAACACCACCAATCTCATTCAACACCTCTATACTTTCCACGGTAGATGATTTCCTCCACGGTAGAATTCTCGTCATGGACATGATCTTGGGGCCGATGAGAGACTATGAAGCAAAGAATCCTCAGCACCTTTCGCGCAAGCGAGCGGTGGAAGGAAAGTAGTCTTTACAAAATGATTTGAAAGTTGCATGAAAACCTGTTAAAGAATAGATGCTTGCATTGGGAAGAGATCGACACCAATCTAGAGCAGCTCCTTTTAATGAATACGGAAAAGCTTAATGGACATCCTCATGCGTGATATGGTGTCGGTGAATAGCTTCATGGAAGTCCAATAAATGCTCAGTTGGTACCTCCAAACTTTTTGTTTGAAATTCAGGGAGGATATCTTCTCATTCATCTCTATCAGGTAGTGTATTAGGAAAACCAACTATCTAATAAAAGTCACGGAAAGAAAACCTTTGAGCCATAATTTCTCCATGCTCGAACAGTAGCCAATCAATCCTCGAATCATGGACTCGCCAGGTGAAGGATGCACAGCTTCAAATTAATACAGTCCTTACTCCTGCCATCAAAGGCGGATCTAAACATTCGTTACCCGAGGGAAACTTCTTGGTGAAAGCAACGGCTGAAACCTTCACAGAGAAAGCTCTTCTAGGTCGGCTTTCGTATTGTTATAACGGTGGCCACAAGCGAAGCGATAAAAGTGGAAACAATGGAGTGCATACCGATTAGGTCGCTAGGTGCCGGTAAGCAATCTTGATAATTCGATATCGTGCACCTTGAAGTCGATTAATCGTTGTCGTTACGCCCGGGGAAATGTTCAACCGTCCCACGACAGCGAGAAATGTTAAGCGTTAGAAGTCACTCATGGTTTTCTTGCAGGAGCAGAGCCCAACTTCCATCGGTTTTATGTCACGATTTGTTTTATGAAGGGTGATCAAATGGGATAACGGCTCTAGGAGGTATCAATCTAACTCGGGGAGCCTAGCGAGTCCCCGGTTCCTGGAGACTGAGGAGGTTTGGAATCTAACTGACCCGATTGGGTTGATTTAAGCATGAGCGGTGGAGACTGGGAGAAAGTGGACAAAGCGATATGGGCATCGAACTGCTGACGGTTCGCGAGAGGAAAAACTCGAAAACATGATCCTCACGGTTGGCGGGGCTTCAAAAATTTGAAGAGGACTTGACTGAATCCTCAATTCCAAGTCATTTCAGCGCTAAGAAAATCACAGGAGTTGATTAGAAGCAATGTAACTGTCACAGTGACCCATCCTACGTCATCCTATAACAGCTACAGCTCATTTGGATCCTCCAATTCCGGTACGCTCCTGTCCCCAGTGTAAACAAAGATATGAAAAAACTGGCATTCATGGGAAAGAAGTCTCAAAGTTCATACATAGCGAACAACAATGCTTCATTAAAATTTTACAATGAGGGGATCTACGCTTTCTGACCATCGATCCTTCAAAAAGTGGCCAAAATGCCTACATATACTTGGAACAAAAATCCTGGAGCGAAATCGAGATATGGCATTGAAGACATTACGATACGTATGCTTCTGCGCTGCCGGTTCAAAGATTGATGGAAGTGGACTTGTTCGGTCTGAAAGCTGCGTTCCAAGGACCTGAGAAAGTATTGACAAGCTTACAGTCAATTATAGACTTTCCATTTATGGAGAAAGCGATGTTCAACCACCATCAACTAACACAATAACTGCTTCATGGAAGTCCGGAGGCCACGGCTGACTCTGTGCTTCTGAGGACATGGAAACCATATTTTTTCATTTGAATACTTGCACGGAGAAATCATGGTAGGACTGATGAGTGGCGTGGAGTGGTGAGTGTGAATGTCCGGGCGGGGAAAGCAGCCCGGGGCGGTCTGGTGGCGGGGATCCGCAGGTGTCGAGATTAATGCGAGCCAAGTGGAGGATCATAATGGCTAAAAGAAAACTGTGGTTAGCATGATATGGAAAGAAGGCGTGGCGGCAAAGGGCCGGATGGTGGATGTATGCGATGAGCCCCTTCTCCTGGGAATTATCCCCTACCGGTTAGTCCATAGTCCATGTGACCTGTCCCTGCGTGACCGTGGTTCAACTTTCCATCTGGATTTCGGCGTTTTTGACGACCCGATGTTTGTGTCCACTAAACTTGGGATTCCGGCAGATGGCTTATGGCCGTTGACTGCCGACGGTCAGCTCATGGTGCAAAGCACGCCGCATTTCCCACTATTTAAAGCTCAGACCACCGGGAAGTAGTCCGGGATGCTCGTGATTCCCGGCTGTCCCGTAAGCCCATGGGACTTTCCATCCCCGATCCTGGAAGAGCTTCTGCGGGATCTCATACTGATGCCTCTCACCCGATGGGCGGCTCACGATTGATTAATCGCATATCGCGATTCCACTTATAAAGTTCCTCCAGAAACTTCGGTCCTCCGATGGACTGAAATCCTGGCTCTCCTTCTGATGTTTGACACTTGTCCTGCCAAGATCAACAGCTAGGATCCCATCGGTCTTTCAAGACTCGAAATTTCTCGGCCCTCTTACCCTTTAAATCCGTGCAATTTATTTACTAACTTTTATGACCAACTCATGACCGCACTACCTTATCCTTGTCGGGGCTACTGGGTTTCCATGTCACAGGACCCATGTCCACGGGACCTGCAGTATCCTGATTCCCGACTCTCTCGAGAGGCTTGACACAACCTCCCTTACGGCTCATCCTCCCTCGCATCTGGAGTAACGTGGTTGTCCACTCATGAGGGGTTTTGGCTCGCTGACCGTATGGATTCCTTGCATTAAAGAAAACTCCGATATGCCGAACCCAGACTATTTTAGATCCACGGACGCGCGTCCCTCAAATGATGAAATTCTAATTATATCGAATGTATCGATTCCCTTATTATCTGGTCCCTTGTCTCAGGAACCCTGATTCCCGATCAGAGCTCTTGGGGATCCTAATACGTATCCTGCGATTGTTCCGGATCTATCGGAAATCGCGAATCGCAATTTCTTTACCAGCGGTTCCACACTTCTAAATTCTCCGATGAGTGAAATCCAGGTATTGCCTCGAGCAGCCAGAGCATGTGTCCTAGAGATCAGCGGCTGGGGCGCTTCCTCTACACCCTGAGGGGTAACTCCGGCCGCCAATTTCTGCGGGGATCTGAGGGCTGTCGGGATTATGATCTAAGATTCGACAATTCATATCATTTCTCACACTTCGTTCAGAGGCTACGCCGTTGCAACTCCTCGAACCAGCGGTTCACGGGTTAATTGGATCGAGATCTAATGGTTTAGATTCGTTCCTTTGGATGTGGGGTCTCTGATCCCAATTTTCCTGGTTGCTCACGATGATAGAGGGACAAGGGGCAAAGGGTATATGGCAGCCCTCGTTACTTTCGTCAATCTAATAGTGGTGCATGAATATGTTCCTCGGAGTAAGAGATCTCATTCGTCGACTTGTCACTTCTCACAACACTACTACCTTGGAACCTTAATAGGATCATCCCTCCTCGTACAGGGTTAATAAGGCGTGTGCATTCAAATCCTTATTCTGGGTTCTTAGTGAACCTTTCCAAGGAGAATCTCGGTGAAGGGATCCCTACGGGGGCATTCCCGGAAGCAAATAAAGGAAATGACTTCCAGAAATGGGCGTTGTTAGCTTCATTTCATCAACGTAATTCTTGCATGGTTTACTCGATGTTAAGCATATGTCAACTCATTCATATCAAGCACTCTGCGGACATTCTCATGCGCACAGAAACCATTTACGATTTCATAGCTCTATGAGCCCATATCTACCCCTCATTATCAATTACTGCACGGATATTCTTACGAGGAAATATTTACAATTACACAAGTCTATGACATATGTGGCGATATAAATGTCAAAATGCAATATAAGCGAAATACTTATCAAAATGCCGGTAATGGAGGAAGCAACTACCTTTCGGAGGTTAACCGTTTCCACTAACCCGTGGGCGTGAAGTGACTTCTAATGGATTTAACACTAGCCACCCCGAGCTGGACCACGATGTCTTGAGACATGTCACCATTATTAACGCCGGTGCCGAGTAGTTGCATCCCTTCCTCCCTGCGTCCTTACTGCATAAAATTGTCGTTTTCCTCCGCGCCCCTTTCAATCGTTTCAACCATACGCCTTATCCTCTGGCGAGGTCGCGTGTATACGATTCTTGTGGTCATTCATGGTAGTGGCTCTGATGGGCGGTTCACCTCCCCATCCCTCATCAAGCCATCAACCTCTTAGCCTGCAAGGCATTAAATTCGAGACTATGACAGCTTTTAGTTCCTCCGGGCGGTGGAGTCAAAATACGATTATTTAATTCTTGGTGGAAGTTAGCATGCTTTTCAAGGTGCCCTCCACCACCATATTGGTCTCTTTTCCGCACATCCCACTCAGCCCGGTTACGCAATAAATTCAAACTATCATTTTACATTCATTGACCTCATCCTGCAGGTCCATTTACAACACATGTCGCACTTATGAGTTTTGCCAGTCCTTGGCCAGTTCAGTTATATTTACAATGCGGGAAATAGGGTGTTACGATGCGATTTGGTGCAAAACTAGGCATCCCGTGAGAGCGGAGGGCTGTCACCAGGTGTGAAGGGGTTGTGGCTGACACCAAGGCGGGATCGGACAACTGTGCAGTAGTTGCGGTCGAGACCATGGTGGCTCCAGAGGCCCGGCGATGGCGGGTTAGGAGGTGAAAGCTCTCATGTGGTGACAACCGTGAGTAGAATTGAAGAATTCCCGGAAGGAATAACAACATTTGTTTACATTGTTGTGTGTAACATTGTCTAGCGCTCGTAAAATTGAATTGATACAATGAAAGGTGCCAAAGAAATCAGTGGTTGGGGTTTCAACCGGAGCCAAAGGCCGGTTGCTTCAAGTTCCCAAAGCGATCCGATTCATGCGGGGGTTGAGTCGGGCACAAGGTTTGACCCGGTTGCTTCAAAAGACCTTGTTGGTCTAGCTTTTCGCCTTAATGTTGATAGGGGTGGCTCTAATATGGCTGGCGGCCGAGGCCAAAAACTATCGTGACCCGGCGAGACTCGGGATCCTCTCCAACGTGTTAGAAGATCCAAGACACTCTAAGGTCTTCTAAACGTTCAAAAGTAACAAAACTAAAAAGAATCCTAGAGATAAGACAGGCAAACACTAACTATTTGGAAGAGCGGTTACAACAACCAACACTAGAGCAACTTACGGTGCAAGTGAAACTCGAAAAAAAAATCACCCTCTGAGTATACTCTACAAAACGTGGCCTGATGTCTATCCTAGGTGCTGCGGTATACCCCCACAGTCACAAGTGTGGCATGCCCCTAAAAAAAGATTGGCAACTAGGTTTCCAGCTCGCAGTTAGTCACCAGGCGGGTACATTCACCAGGCGGGTACAGTAGAAGTCGGGTAGACCACAATGAAGCGGTGTCGGGCACCGGAAACCTATCAAAGTGCTCCGAGAAAAGTGGTCTTGAAGACAACTTAGGACCTTGAACGGATTCGAGAACCATGAATCCCTGTGGAAAATGTAAACGACAAAATCCCAAAACAAACCCTCTATATGTGTTCTCCCTCACGGTAGTCCGACTTTGGAGAGGGGTTATCTCCGCTGCTCGCCGCAGCGACCTTGTGTTTATCCCTATGTTAGGGGTCCCGGATAACTTTCCACGACAACGGACTTAGACACTCCTAACTTTCAGGACTCCAATGTTTTTGTTTTAGTAGCCTTGAAAAGTTTCCTCTCCAACCTAATCCAGGCCCTAATCTGAAACTAGTTGGTGAACCTACAAACATAAAAAGTCTAGTAGATTTTAAATTTAGTGTTAATTTTATGGATTTGTCTTACGTAAAGGGATATGAAGGTGGCCCGATGATGTGAAAAGGCAACAAAATTGAATAAAAGTTGAAACAAAAAAAAAATCCCCGAATCTGAAATTTCAACAGCTTTTCAAAAAAAAAAAAAAAAAAAAAACTTTTCTAAGATTTTGGACAACAAACTCAAAGGAATTTCACTTTCGACTACAGGCTACTTATGATCTAAGTGAACCCCAAAAACTTATGAAATGGCGACTTTTCCCTGGCTAATAATGCAGTTTCCTCTCCAACCTAATCCAAGGCCCTAATCCTGAACTAGTTGGTGAACCCTACAAACATAAAAGTCTAGTAGATTTTAAATTTAGCGTTAATTTTATGGCTTTGTCTTACGCCAAGGGGTATGAAGGTGAAACTGATGATGTGAAAAAGACGAAAGCAAAAATTGAATAAAAAGTTCGAAACAAAAAAAAAAATCTTAATGCAAAATTTCAACAACTTTTCAAAAAAAAAAAAAATTAAACTTTTCTAAGATTTTGGACAACAAACTCAAAGGAATTTCACTCGACTATGAGCTACTTATGATCTAAGTGAACCGCAAAAACTTATGAAATAAACGACTTTTCCCTGGCTAATAATGCAGAAACACACTTTTCAACCAAACAAGAAAATGAAAAGAGATTTTATTTATTTATTTAAAAGCTTGATAAAGCAAAAAGGAAAAATACCAACAAGCAAAAACCA
Organism: Picea sitchensis; assembly: GCA_010110895.2. Classification (NCBI taxonomy): domain Eukaryota; kingdom Viridiplantae; phylum Streptophyta; class Pinopsida; order Pinales; family Pinaceae; genus Picea; species Picea sitchensis. The sequence goes on along the minus strand of SNQJ01S0030550.1, from coordinate 92,338 downwards.
AGAAAAACAATTCTGGCATAATCGCATATCGCAAAGAATCAGATTAAAAAATCACACACTAACAATTTTTAAAAGAAAATGACTCTCACACTTGTCTAAAAACCGTAAAAAATCTTTAATTTTTATGACAACTTTTTAAATGAGAAAAAACAAGCTAAGGGTAAGATTAATCCTAAGCTACTGATTGCTCAAACAAAGATTTGAACACCTGAGAGGAATAATTCTTATCAAGGGAAAGGATGAATTCCTTACCCTCAACAACAAGTATCATGTACAAGCACGCGCCTGTCACTCTAACAGCACGTGTGCGAACGCGCGCTGGATAGAGACAGAGGGTGTGTACATGCGGGCTGACCTTGTACAGGCCGCGTGTATATCTAAACTATGAGAAAAATGAAGACAGAGAACCCAAAACCAGGAAGAGACCATTGATATTGATAACCAGGATCCCTTGAAGGCTTGAACACTCTTTTTAACAGAAAAACAAATAATGTAAGGAAAAAATGATAAGGCAAAAAAAATCTGAGATAGGACTGCTAGCAAACAAGACTCAGACAGAATTCCAGAAAACCCCCTGAGAATGTGTGATTCTGACAGGGTAGAGGATGACTGCCTCTGAAGTTCTCTGAACTCTACACGCTACTGCTACTTCTTCAGCTAGCGTTCACAAGCGGGCTGTAAGAGAGTAGGGTGCGGGTACACGCGTGCACACCTTGTGCAGGTTGTGTGTACCTCTGTGCGTCCCGACAAACACAGTCAAGCAAATCAGAGAAAGCTGGTATGGAAAACCAGACTCTCTGCTAGCTCAAACCTTACAAAAACTAAAAGAAAAAACAGGCAAGAAAAACTAGTCTTTAAAACTACCCAAAAACTACATAAAATTCCAGGAACCCTAGAGAGTCTCCCCAGTACGGTCGCCAATTCTGTTGTGAGGGAAATCTCCCTACGGACTAGCAAATAGAGTTCAGACTTTGCATGCAGATATGACCGAAGAGAAACTACTTTCTACCTTCATCCCTAGATTTAAATTCCCTTTTCTTAGTAAAATCATGGAAAGATCAACCTACCTCGTTCCCGGCGTTTGATGTCGATCCTCCATTGTACTTGATTACTTGTTCGCAATACTCCTTCCAAAGCTACCCTGCATCCAAGACATGTAACAACTATGCATGCATCCTACTTATATACTAACGGGTTAGAAATCCAAACATATACTAATCAAACTATAGAAGTTCATGAATTGGGACGGGAAAAACATTTTCTTTATTACTTTGAATGAGTCAACTTACAAACGTTGAGACCGACCACTGCTCCTCGAACCTGATCCTGGGCTCCTCTTCTATTGTCCTCCAACCACTTTGCTTTGAATCTCCTTTGGCACAAGGAAAGGCTAAAGGGTTGGGACAATGGGAATACGTAAATGGGCATAGTTTCTTTGCTATATTTGTCCTCCTTCCAAATGGAACCCCTACCCCTTCTTTTATAGGCTAGAAGGAGCTAGGTATTTGGACGAACCCTCAGCCATGCATGGTTGGGAGTTTCAGTTAACTCACCCATAGCTTTTGTGTTCCGTCGACAACTTTCCTTTTTTTCATGCTTTTGTCGGTCCACGCGGGCTGTTTTGGGTCAGCCAGTGTGTACACGCGTGCAGTAATGGAGTAGGGTGTGTGGGCCTTTATAAAAGAGGGTTTTCAAGGAGTTGTTCAACAGTGCTTTGGTAAATAAGTGATATGAGTTGGCTTGATGTCAGGTAAGCATGTGTGGTGCAATTTAGGGTTATAACAGTAAGTCACTTCCATGGGATATCCTAGGAACCCAACAAAGACTGAACAAAGGCCATCTAAAGGATAACTCAACACATCCCCCGTCTAGTCACCGAGGAACAAAATAACAACCTAAACAAACCCATCGCCAAGGAGGAAATTGATGAAGTGATCCAGGAGATGCCCAATGGGAAAGCCCCGAGTCCAGATGGTTTCACAGTGGAATTCTTCAAAGCATGTTGGGAAGTGGTCAAACATGATGTTTATAGGGTGGTGGAGAACTCTAGATGGTCAACCTCCATCCTAAAAGCGCTAAATTTCGCAATGATTACTCTAATCCCCAAAGAAAATAAAGCAAGATCCCCCAACCGGTACAGACCCATAACTTTATGAAATGTGGTTTACAAGATTATTTCCAAATTCATAGCCAATAGATTGAAACCCCTCCTACCCACATTGATTTCACAAGAACAAGCGGGCTTCGTGGAAGGCTGACAAATCATGGACAACATCATCCATGGCCATGAGCTAATCCACACCCTGAAAATCCAGAGGAGAGGGGGGATGATAATACAACTTGACCTAGCAAAATCCTATGAAAAAATTAGTTGGCACTACATGGTCAAGACTCTGGAAGCCTTTGGCTTCACCCAACACTAGATCAGCCGGATTGTCAGCCTAGTCTCGATGACAAGTTACTCGCTCCTAATCAATGGAGCCCCAACCAAACCCTTCTAGCCTACTAGAGGCATTAGACAAAGAGACCCACTATCCCCCTTCATGTTCATCCTGATGATGGAAGGTATCAGTCGAAGCATAAAAAGTGCAACAACAACAGGAGAAATAACAGGCATCAAACCTTTCAAAAATTGCCCTACTTCCAGACACCAATAGCTCATGGATGACACCTTACTCCATGGAACACCCACGGTCAAGGAAGCAAAAGCCTATAAGAGAATCTTAGAAGAGTTTGTGGAAGCCTTGGGAGCCTAGATCAATCATTCCAAATCTATGATCTACTTCTTCAACACCAACCCTGCAATCCAAAGAAACCTGGAAAATATTTTGGTGTTTGAACGCAAAACACTCCCAACCAAATACTTGGGCATTCCTCTGGCAGACAGAGCCCACAAAATGACAACATGGGAATGAGTGATCAACAAACTATGGGAGAGGGTAAAAAACTGGACGTACAGATCCCTCAACCTAGCGGGGAGAATTATATTGACCAAAATGGTTATGCAAGCAATTCCAACCTATATGATGTTTGTATTTCCCGCCCCCAAAGGACTACTACAAAAAATGAGAACCATCCAAAGGGAATTCCTATGGCGAGGAGTGGAAACAAAGAAAAAATGGGCCCTGGTGACCTGGGAGAAGGTTTGCAAACCAAAATGCAAAGGAGGACTAGGGCTGCAAGACCCACAAGTAACCAACGAAGCTACGGGGCAAAACTCTAGTGGCGATGGGTCAAAGAAACATCTACCTCGTGGGAAAACCTCTTGAAGGCCAAGTATGCCCCGGACATAAACGACCAGGACCGAATTTGTTTTATGGGCACCAGGGAGGGATCAACCATCTGGAATCTAGCTTGGCGCAACAAAACCTGGATCCAGACAAACAGCTTTTGGGAAGTGAGGAATGGTAAAACAACCAGATTCTGGGAGGATGCTTGGCAACAGGAACCTAGAATGGAAAATTCGGACAGGGAGGAACTCCAACAGGACATGACAGTGCAAGGCAAAACCAAAGTCCACCACTACAAGAAGCAAGAAACATATCACAACAGATGGAGAATCTGGGACAATCTCAATTCATAAAATAGAGACCGGACCACAACAATCATGAAAGAGGTGGAGGAGGAACTGGGGAAAAGGAAAATTACAGTCTCGGAAGAAGAGGACCAATTAAGATGGGGCCAAAAAAATGGCAGGGAATTCAACTTAAAAGAAGCCTGACAGTACATTGCGGACCAAGACCAAGAAGACCCAGCACAACAATGGGATAATCTCTGGAACAACCCCCAGTGGCCAAAAATAAAAATTTTCAAATGGTTAGTACTTCACAACCAAATTCTAACCTGGGAAAACCTAAGGAAAAGAGGCTTCATAGGCCTGTCATGGTTCCACCTCTGTCAAGCTAAGGAAGAAACAACGAATCATCTCTTCGATGAATGTAACTACACATCAGAGATCTGGGACTGGGCGGCAGGTATCTTTTGACAGTCCAATAGGAATCGAGGTAACATATGCGCAACCATCAACAATTGGAATGAGAGTTACAACGAAAATGAAGAGGTGAACCTTTGTTGGAATCTCATTCCGAGGATGATCATATGGGCAATACGGAAAGAAAGGAACCGACGCATCTTCAGGGATGAAATCCTTCCAGAAGGGAAACTCAAGGAAAAAATAATCTCCCTGAAAATAGAAACGGTGCAGAGATGCAACTGCAAGACTGGAAAAGCGCAACTCATAGGCCAAGACTCTCGATTCCTAGAAGCTTTTCACCTAAAAGACGGGTGCAACTGCACACAATTAAGGTGGCCACCACAACTCCAAGTAGGTGAGCGCAACTGGAATCCCCCTCCAGCAGGGTCCCTCAAGTTGAATTTCGACGGGGCGACAAAAGGGAACCCAGGCATGACAGGAATGGGAGGAGTAATCAAGGATAATGGTGGTAACATAATCTGGCTGCATGCTGGGAGTATGGGAAAGTCAACCAACAACGCAGCAGAATTCAGAGCCCTGGAGATCGGCCTCGAGATTCTAAGCCGTGAAAGGATGACAAACACTATCGTGGAAGGTGACTCTACTCTGGTAATCAACACAGTAAAGAGACTCCAAAATCGCACCAGAGTGGGCAAAGTTCAGAGGCACTGGCGCTTGGCACACTCCCTGTAAAAAATCTAGGAGCATTTGCAAACAATGAACATAGTGGAGTTGCGCTGGGTACGTAGGTCAGCGAATGGCTTGGCAGTCATAATCGCTAACAAAGGGGTTAGCAAGGAAGGACCAGAGCTAGACACTCCCTGGAGCAACATCCTGAATGGTCACTTTAGAACAGACTGCATACAACTAGCGATAAAAGACCGAGACGACAGCTTAAGAAAGGAAGGTCACATCGAGGAGGAAGGCGCAGGGCCAATTGGCAGGCACGAAGGATCCAGGTAGAATCTTCATGCGCAACACTCGACCACAAGTTACAATGCAAGCTCAAACCACACAACAGACGGGAGTACGACACGAAGGTCATGTCAATAGGAAGAAGTGCAGGGTTAGTGTGTGGGAAAGTATAGATGGTAATCAGCAGGTCGTGAATGATGTAGGACAAAAGGTATTACCATGGACCAGTATGGATACACCTCACCCAAGCACAGGTATGGGGAGTAGCACAGTTGGTTACACAACAAGCAGAGGCAAGGACCGACGCAGGGATAACGACCGAGTCATCATGATCACACATACCAAGATAGGGGAAAAGGACAGGAAGGACCACCTCTATGGGCAGACCATGATTGCTAGGATGAGTCCATAGCAGGGGAAATCCCATAAAAGAAGAAGCACCAGGAATAGATGAAGACAGGAAAAGCGCAACTGCAGGAGCTACCAAAAAAACAAGGGTTGAGAAAGAAGGAACCTCTGTGTAGATAGGAACAGGAGGAGAATTCAGGGAAAACCTGCCACAAGCCAGCCGGGATGATGTGTATGAAGAGAACGCATAGAAAAGGAAACCCCCACAGGAAAGAATCTTCGATAAGCCCTAGGAGAGTTTCAAGGATGGAGCAAGCGGCCAGAGATACCAAGGGCACCTTTCATACGCTGGTCGAACCGAAGAGAAAAGTGACCATCACTCGGTGGGAGAAGGAAATCAATGCTAAATGCAAGGGAAAATCTTAGGAGGAACTGATTCAGGAAGCAGACTGGATAACGGACCCAGGGGCCACGCAACCTAGAGAAACCCTCTACCACAAAATGGTGGAGATGGCGTGGTGAACAAAGATGTTAATAGGAAAAGTGAGCTCGGAAAGGAAAGATGCCAGCCTAAAGGATAACAAGGACCACAAAAAAATGCTAAAAGAAATCCCGAGTCACCTCAGCAACCTGGAAGCCAGTACAAAACGGCTTGTTGAGGACTAGAAGGACCAGAAGGAGAAGATGGAGCAAGTGGCAGCCCAATTCCACCTATACTTGTGCTACGTCCATCATATGGACATCCCGCCAGCTGACAGGAATGGAGTACCAGACCGTATCAAAAAGACTCACATGGTGGTCCAGAAGGAGGAGAACAAGGACATGGCAGATGAAGGAAAGAAGCATCTCATCATCCTGGACTAGCGCCTGGTTAGCCGGTGGTCAAGTCATGTGGTTGGGTCAGTCTCAATTTTTGTGTTGTGTTTTTTTACATTTTTGTTTTGTTTAGCTTGTCAAAAACTGGATATGGTAGGATTGGGCCGGTATCCCAAGGTGACAGTCCAGCCATACCCCTCTGCTATCTCAAAGAATGCAACTCTAGGACCCTTGGGTTGGTTTCCTTTTTAGCAGACCAGGGAGTTCCTCTTTTTGTATCATAGCCTTTTTTAGTAATACAGGTACTTACACTCACTTACAAAAAAAATGATTGAGATGGATGGTTAAAATAAAATAAAGTGTGGTTTGTTTATAATATTCAGGACTTTCAACTTTATATTATTATTTTAAAAATATGCAATATTTTAAATAAATATTTTTTTTTAATATAATTTTATATTAAAAAATAAAATAATATTAATACTTTTTAATTTTATATTATTATTATAAAATTATAAAAGATTTTAAATAAACCATTATTTCTTGATTGTAATTAAAATTAAAAAATTACCAATAAATTTATATTAAAATTTTAATTTCAATTTAAAACATCAATTAACTATCAAATTATTTATTTTTTTTCCTTGGAAAAAAAGCGTAATTTTATTGCTTTTAGGAACAAAATTACATTCTACATATACACCTTAAAAACGACATACTCTATTACATTGTAGTCTTATAGTTGTACGATGACTTCTGCATTTCAAGAATGCTTCTGTATGCTTCTTTGTCTTTTATAGTATCTGGATCTGATTCTGTTGTAGATGCTTATGTGGTCTTTATATACTATGTTTTGTATATACTATGCAAAAAATATATACATAGATTGTAGTTGATTGATTGACAAATAACAAGAAACTCATGTTCTTCAAAGTGTTGTTCAAAAACTGGTTGTTTGGTCCAAAAAGGACTGTGCCAATATTCATTTGTTTGTTCATCATGATGCTCGGTTATTTTCCACTGGCCCATAACCATGTTAATCCCGTCTTTCGACCTCTGGTCCGCTTCTTTGTGCTTTCCCTGTAGACATGTTGGCAATCAAAAATGTCAAAAATTGTCTGCAAATGTTGTATATCTTCCACCAATCTATCAATTATTGTGTTTAAACATCTCTGAGTGCCTTTTATCCAGTTTATAACATTTAAAGAATCTCCATAAACTTTTAGTATCCGACAACCTTTTTCTATGGCAAAGACAATGAGCAGTTTGAGACTCATAAGTTCTGCATAATTGTTTGTTCCTGATCCGAGGCCAGAATTCAAGATAAAATGTGTGGGGGAAAGGTAGAGGAGTCCTCCCCCTCCACAAAGAGCTTGTTGTGAGGCTCCATCAAAAAATCCCCAGGGGGGAGTCATGTCGAGCACTAACTCTTAGGTCCGTCTTGTGGTAGAACTAGTTTTTTGTGAGGAGAAAGAGGGCAAGAGAGCAATATTATTTGTTGCCAAGATCTCATGGGAAATTGGTGATCCTTTGAAAATGATGGAGTTACGGGCAAGCCAAACGCCCCAAATAACCAAGAGGGGAAGAGATTTTAAGTGTTTCTAGTCCTTATTATTCCACCAAGTATGTCAGGAGTGCTCCAAGTCCCTTCCTTCCCACAAGCACTATAGATTTAGCAACCTAGAAATTTCCATCCAAACTTTGTTGATGTATCTGCATTTAAAAAAAAGGTGGATAGAAGACTCTCCTTCAGATTTGAAAAGTGTACACCAACCGGGCCCAACAAAATTTTGTTTATGTAGATTGTCCCAAGTTGGGACCTTTTTTCGAAGGACATTCCACATGAACAGTAGGGTTTTTGTCGGGCTTTTTACTTTCCACAATTTACTCCATCACCATACTGCCTCATGTGTACTCGATTCTGAAATGCATTTTAAATAACCTAGTTTGGGGGAGTAGGACCCAGAGGGGGCAGGGTCCCAAATTAATTCATCCTCAATGTCTGAAAGTCTGATCTGTGCTAACTTTAGGCAGTGGATAAAATTTTCCAGTTCTCATTTTTCTTCTTCTCTGAGCCCCAATATGAAGGGATCCTTCCATCCCTGAGACCAGAGAGTAGAACAGCTAGGGTCCGCCAAGAAGCTTAGGAAAAGGATATCCTTGAAGTGTAAAGATTAAATTAACTAGTCAGTAAGTAAGTGATTCCCATCACTTCCTGGCTAGGGATCTGATCCTATTCTGAATAGATTACCATTTCTAATTTTCCAAGCTAAACCATTTTCAATGAGGGGAAAGGCGTTTAAGATGGCTTTCTAGATCACTAATTCTCCCTTAGTTATTTTTGGTTGACTTCTTATCCAAGCCTCAAGAGATATTGGTGCAATGTACTTCTAAACGATAACCTTAGTCCAAAGACTGGAAGTATTTATAAGGCGCCACCCCCCCTTTGCTTCCAGTGCTTTGAAAAAAAGGAAGATGTTTTTCAAACCCCACCCACCCATTGCCTTTGGAGTGGCTATTTTCTCCCAATGGACCCAAGGGATTACATGTGACTCCTTTTTCCCACTCCAAAGAAACTTTGAGGAGAGTTTCCTTGCAGCATCCAGAATTCCTTTAGGGATCCAAAAGAGGGACATCCAGTATACAGGGATAGCTTCCAAGACTGATTTTACCAAGACCAATCTCCTTGCTCATGACAACCACCGGTGACTCCAAGAATTTAGTCTTTTATCCAGTTTTTTCAGGAGCCACTTCAATCTTCTTTCCTATAATCGTTGGGTTTTAGATTAAAACCCAAGTACTTTAGTCCATCATCTAAAGTCCTTCTTTCGAAAGGAAAGAAAGTATAGTGGGCTATCTCTTCTTCTTCTGATAGAAATAAAGAAGTGAGCGACGATTTTCGGTCATTTAACTGCATCCCTGTTGCTTTTGAGAAAAGTGAGAGAATATCCCTTAGTGTCTTAGCCTCTCTTCTAAACCCTCCACTCAAAACTAAGACATCATCCACAAAAAGGAGATGTGTAAGAGACAAAGCCTGTGTGATTTTGATTCCTGAAAGTTCACCTGTAGTATTAGCCTGTGTAAGTGCTCTGTTGAGTCCTTCTGCTACCAAAAGGAAGAGGAGTGGTGACAAGGGGCAGTCTTGTCTGAGCCCTCTTTCAGGAGTAAAGAAAGGTGATGCCGAGCCATTTATTAAGACTGCAAAGGATGCTGAAGTAAGACAACTCATGATCCAAGTAATGAAAGGAACTTCAAAGCCTAGGTGAGTCAATAATAATCGAATATACAACCAACTAACTCGATCATAGGCTTTTGAGAGATCTATTTTACGCACTGCCCCTTTTAATTTCCTGGTCTTCATACTATGTAATCCTTCTTGTGCTATTCCCATGGCTGCATGTATCTGTCTCCCTTCAAAAAAACCAAACTGTTGTTCCGATATATTCTTGGAAAGGATTTTTTTGAACCTTCGAGATATAATTTTGGATGCGATTTTATAAGCACAGTTGCAAAGTGAGATGGGTCTGAATTCATCCAGTGTCTCTGGATTATCCGTTTTTGGGATGAGAGCAATAAAGGTGGAATTGAGACTCTGAGGGATACGACCTGAAATCCTTATATCCTCCACCGTTTTCAGCAGATATGTTCCTATAATCTCATAGCATCCCAAGAAGAATTCAATAGTCCAACCGTCTGGTCCTGGACTTTTATCTTTTTGGAAACTGTGCAATACTTCTAGGAGCTCTTTTTCTATAAATTCTTCCATCAAGTAACAATTTTCTTCTGCTTCCACGAATCTGGGAAAACATTGCGCCACTTTGAAAACTTCCTCTATTGTAGCTTGGCTATCTGCTTTTAAGAGATTCTGGAAGTAGTTTTTTCCTTGTGTTGACATTCCTTCAAAGGAAGTTTCCAAGTTTATGTCTTGATCCTTTAAATTCCAAATAGCATTGACGTTTTTTCTTCCTTTGGCATAGGCTTGGAAGAACTTTGTGTTTTCATCTCCACTTTCCAACCATATAGCTCTACTTTTTAATCTCCAGGTTTCTTCTTTTTCCTTGAGCAGATTTATCCTCTTTTTCTCTAATTGTAGTAATCTGAATTTTGACTCTGTTGAGCTCAGAAGGTCCCCTTCATCTTCTTAGAACCTTTTTAGTTCCTATTCGATTTCGTTTAGCTCATTGTCCTCAAGTTTTGTTTTTTGGATTGCCCAAGGCTTTACTTTTTCTTTAATTCTTCTCATATTTTCAGTAGACTGAAAATATGTTGATTGTGTTAATTCTTTTCGGAAGGGGATCCAATACTCCTTTATCATCTTCAAAAAAGACTCATCTTCAAGCCAAGTCTTGTTGAATTTAAAAGGGTTGGTTGGTTTCTCTGAACCCTGCCTAAGCTCCAGGATGATAGGATGATGATCTGAAAATCCTCCAAAGCTTATCCACTGCTTGATAGTAAAAGGGTTATTCAGAAGAGAATCATTAACTAGAAAACAATCAAGCCTTTTTGCCACTCCATCGGATCCGATCCTATTGTTTTTCCATGTCGGTTTGAGAATAAAAGGATCTAGATCTGTTAAATTGGCTTCTGCAAATTTGTTGCCGAAGTAATCAGCTAGAGGATTGGGCCTCGCACTGTCCCACCAAACTTCAGAAGGACCCAGGGAGAGATTCAAATCCCCCCCTAAGATAAGTAGATCTTTAAAGAAGATTTTTTTAGGAGAGTGACCCAGAAAGGTTTCATGTTCAGATAAGGTCCATAAATGTTAAGTATATGGACTGCCTCCTTTAATTCTGAGAAAAAAACCGTAATCCCAATTCCCGAGTCCAAACCCCAAGAGTTGAGAACTGGTACTTTTAGAGAGTTCCATCCCATGGCCAGTCCACTGGATCTGCCTAAAGCATCTAACGAAGTGAAAACCCACCCAGCTAGTAAGCACTCCAGACTAGTTTTTACCTCCTCCCAAACCCCCAAAGTCTCTTGAAGAAGCAAAATATTTGGGTGTTCTGTGTAGACCACCATTTTTAGGGTAGATTTTTTGTGGGCTCCTACCAAACCCCTGCAGTTATAAGACATAATCTTCATACCGGAACCTTGCCCTGGGGCTTCGCTGCTCTAAGTGCCCATTCAATAGATTGTCGTGTTCCGCCCAAAAGGTCTAATCTGGCCTTTGATTGTGCTTTAGAAAGAAGATATTTTCTCCCCCATCCTCCCTTATCCAGAGAGGAAACGTCATCGTTTCCCATCCCCCCTACATCTTTTGTCTGAGATCTTAAGAAATATCGGGTAGAAGAAGACTCCAATGACTAAGAGGAGGAGGAAGAGTTTTCTTCAAGAAGGCAAAGACGTTTAGGGGGGGTGGGGCTTCCAATAAAGAAGGATCTTTTGATCTATCTAGTCCATACCCGGGACAATTTATGGAGGTACAAGAGATAAAAAATTTAAAGCCTTCGTCCAATCAGTACCCTCTAAAGACAAATTATTAATTAAAATAGTAATAGGGGGGAGAGGATAAGGAGAAATACCCGAAGACGAAGTTTTCGAAATGTCTGAGATTGGTGAGGAAGTGCTTGTGTTCTCCAGTTCCCCTTTCGTTGTCCTTTCGAGGGGTGGTGAGTGATCTGGTTGTTCCTTTTCATCTGCAACCTATGTGGAAAGTCTCGATTCCGAAGAGGGTGGAGTAGCCTTTCCTGTGACTACCTCTTGCCTCCTGTTGTGAATTGGGGAGTAAGAATTTATTTTTTCCCTGTAATAAGTACCACCTATTGTTCTTAAGGGAAGGTGGCATTAATCCACCAGGTGCCCATACTTATGACAACGCCAGCATCTAAAGGGTATACTCTCGTAGTCTAGTATTTGAGTATGGGTATAGCCCTCCTAGGTTAGATCGATCTCCTCTCCAAGACCTTCTCTGACATTAAGATTGACCAAGATCCTTGCAATTTTCCTTTGTTTTGTCTTTTCGAAGGAGAGGTCTGCTTCCAAGAAATCCCCCAGGAAATTTCCAATAGCTTTGAAATAATCCAGAGACCAGAACTGTAGAGGGAAGGTCGATAGTCGTACCCAAACAGGGATTTTATCCATTTTCTCCCTAGAAGCGTCAAAAAGAGGACTCCAAGGTTTCAACAGAAGAGGGGAAGAATTTATACTCCATTTTTTCCCCAATGCCCATTTTGCATCCTCCGACTGATTAAATTGGAAGGCAAACCAATTTCTACTTAATTCAATAACTTCTGGAGCATATCCCAAGTCTTCTTTCCAAAACCACTATGTCCAAGAAACTATGGTATTGAGGGAAAAAAATCTACCACCGGCTCTCCCCACCAGAGTCTGGTTCGCCATCTGCACCACATTGTTCATTCCGACTTCTTTCCCAAGAAACAGATTGCCCACTTTCCCTTTTGAGGATGAACCTTTCCTTTTCCTTTTTTGGCGTCCTCTGTGGAAACCCCTGTCGTCCCACAAATCCTCTGGGGTATACTCTGTGGAGGGATACCTTCTGTCTAGAGGGAAACCCTGTTGTTCTTCAACATCCAAATGGGTCGAGATAAAACCCTTGGATGAGGGGTAAAACCTCTGAGAGTATAAGAGACCCATCCCCTTGCAACTGAGGTCCAAACCTGTGTTTTCACAAGACTGTGCTTCTACAAACAATGAACCACTTCCATCGGGTTCAAACCGCAAGGGTGGAGAGGTATGCTCAAAAACTTCTTCCTCCTGTGATAGCCTGTAACATACCCACTTCGGAATTCAGAATTTTTCAGACTTTTTCTTCTTTTCTCTGAGGAATGGAATTCCCGGAATCCCTATGAGGCCTGAAACAGACCCTTCCATCCCTTATCCGTACTCATATGATCGGTAGCTAGGACCACAGGCCTTATCGGAAAGGTGCTCGTCAGCTTTCGCGATCCGGAAAATCGCGATACATGTATTTCCTTTTCTCTCTTGTCTTTCGAAGGGCCAAAACCCGAAACGGTTTTAACCGCTTATTGAGATTCACAACAACTCGGATTAAGCCCTGGTACTCTACCCTTCGGGATTTCGCATACCGGAAATTTGGGATATGCAACGACAAGAGGTTTCGCGCTTAGGTTTCCCGGGAGCCGAAACTCCGAAACCTTCATATATATATATATATATACATCGCTCCATCTATTTCGGGAATTCAAAAACCAGGTTTTCGGGACTAGCGAGTACAAGAGAACTTGCCAATAGGTATCACGGGTACCGAAATACCCAATATTATCCGTACTAAGTCATTTCGGCATTCCTCCTTTCGAGATTTCGCGTTATGTGAAAACAAGGGGTCTCGCCCCTAGGTTTCTCGGAAGCTGAAAACTCTGAGTCATCAAAAATTTAAACATGCTCCTCTATTTCGGGGTTTCCTCCATCTGGATTTCACAAATCGAGGTTTCGAGACTCGCGAATTCATGGGGCCCGCACTTAGGTACCCCGGGTGCCGAAATACCGAAGTATAACCACTTCTCCACACTCTATTCTTTCGGGGTTTCACAAGTCGGGATTTCAGGACTTGCGAGTACAAGGGAAACTTACCCTTGGGTTTTCCGGGTTCCGAAACAGCGAAAAGTCCTAACTCATCCATACATCGTCATTTCGAGTTTTTGTGAATCGGGGTCTTGGGTCTTGCGAGTACAGGAGAACTCGCACTTAGGTACCCCGGGTGTCGAAAAGTCGAAACGCTTACCGGCCGCCACGTGTACTCTATAGCTGGACGGTCCAGGTACTCCCATGGGTCTTGGACTCGATGGTCGCGATTTCTTTGCTACTTACGAAGGTTAAAAAGGGGTCGAGGCATTAATGTTTGCGTTCCTTCATCCAATTTAACGGTCGTAATAGACCTTAGATCCTCCGAAAGGATCTCATTCGTGCATTTAGCAAGAGGAAGGGTATCCTGGGTACCAAACCACCGAAAGGTCCTTAATTCATCCACGTGCCGTCATTTCGGGATTTCGCGGGTCGGGGTTTCGTGACTCGCGAGTACAAAAGGACTCGCACCTAGATGCCCCGGGTGCCGAAACTCTGAAATATCGAAGTCTAAGAATACCATTCTCTCCCGTGCAGGATTTTAAAAACTACGCCATTAATTCCTTCTTCATGCCCTTGGGTAAATTTCACTAGGTTTGAAGACCCAACTGGAAGGTCCTCTTAAAATCTCTGAGCTATTAGCTTCTGTGACTGGTAGTGAGCAAGCTCAAGGTTTTTACTGTGAAGGCAGTCCTTTCTAGGCACTTACCCCGACTTTATAGAGTGAGGGAACTTTCCCGAAAGCAAACCTGAAAAACTACACTTATTCATAAATATATATATATATATAAACCGAGTGTGGTCATTCCAACATAAGCATGCACCCACCATTTCTGATCAAAACACCATGTAGACATTTCTTACACAGAAACCATTTATAAGTGTTCAAACCATGAGCATACATTCCAAGATATTCAATGCAAGACACAAGATATAAACACTTATCAGAAAACACCAGGTGATGCAACTGCTAAGAGGGGCGTTGGTTTCCACCCAACCGTAGGCTCAGCGACTCCGAATGGATTTACAACTAGCCACCCCCAAGCTAGACCACGATGCTTGAGACTCTCTGTCTTGGTTCTTCAATGATCGAGAATGAAGGTTACTCTCCTTCTTCTCTGCTATCGCTCACTCTGTATTTTGTTCTAGAGTTCTTTCGATCTCTTTCCTGCGATCTCTCCCTCGCGTCCATCCCCTCCCACAACTTTTACATGCCTTTTCTTTTTCGGCGAGGTTGCGTGTGGCATGAATTTCCTCGCGGTGGTCAGGTCTGAGGCCTCCATGGATGGGCGGTTCACCCCCATCCCTCATTAACTCATGAGGAGCCTCTTCACCTACCATCCTGGCGAGTAATTCATTTCGGGGCCAGCGAGCCGCTCTTGGTTCTCCGGGCCAGTGA
>SNQJ01S0030550.1:49714-74062 GCA_010110895.2 Picea sitchensis | reverse complement strand
GAGTTGTCTATAATCTATACACAGTCTAAGGGTACCGTCCTTCTTTTTCACAAATAGGACTGGTGCTCCCCATGGAGACACGTTGGGCCGGATATAGCCCTTATCCATCATTTCTCTTAATTGCAATTTGAGTTCAACTAACTCAGGTGTGCTCATCCGGTAGGGTGTCCTAGACACTGGCACCGTTCCCGGTGCACATTCTATCAAGAAGTCTATGTCTCTTCTCGGAGGTAGACCCAACACCTCTTCCAGAAACACATCTCTGTATTTTCTCAGGGTAGGGTGGTCTTCGAGGCTTGGTTTGTCATCTTCAATAGTTTTCAACACTTGTATTACATATAGGGGACATCCTTTTCGGCAATACTTTCTCATTTGCAGAGCTGATATTTTGTCTCACCGAGACAGGTTTTCGGATCCCTTGAAGGGTTATCCTTTTCCCTTCTTTACTTACACATTCTAAGATTTTATGGTAACAGTCCAATCTGGCTTTATGGGCGGCTAGCCAGTCCATACCAATCAATAGATCATATGATCCCAGGGGTAATATGTTAAGGGTTGCTTGGGTGGGGAATTCACCCAACATTAATTGGCAGGCTGGTATGACCTCTGCTACCCTTCTTTTGGTGCCAGTGGCTAACTGTACCAACCATGGCTTGGTAGGTTTTTGTGGCTGTAGTTTACATTTATCAACAACCTTAGGGGCTATATAACTCAAATTTGAACCAGGGTCAATCAAAATAGACACTAGATGGTTGTAAATCATACCTTCTATTTCCACCATTGAAGCTTGGTGGTCAGCTTGGTTATTATCCAAGGCTGCATAAATTTGTGGCACACTCCTGGCCACATCATTGATGGTGGTAGCTTCTTGAATGTTGTAAATTCTCCGACTATTCTGTTGTCGGTGTGGATAGTCTCTTAGTAGATGTTCTTCTCCGCAACCCCAACATTTCAAAGGTTCTCTCTTTGGGTTATCAGACTTTACTGGGGCAGATCCAGAAAGTTTATTTCCGCTCAAGGAGGGAAAGTTCTACTGGTGTACACTTCAGGCTGGGAAGCTCATCCTTGAGTTCTTTTTATAGTCCTTAAATCTTAGGGATTTAAACCCCTTTTTCTGGAATTCCGAACTATTCTTCTGCTTCCAGCCTTCGCGAAGTTTTGTTCGATGTCCAAGCTGTTCATAACAATATCTTGCCTTTCGGATAGTATCTTCTAGGGTCTTTGGTTCGTCAAATTCAATCATGTTATGATAGTCCTTAGGTAGTACATTGATGAATCGTTGCACCTTTCCCTTTTCTGTTTTTATGTAGGGTACATACCTCAGCAACTCGAGGAATCTGTTGACATATTCCTCTATGGTGAGTTTCCCCAGCTTAAGTTCATAGAATTATTTAGTCTTTTCGTCGAAATATTTTTCCGACAGATACTTCTTCCTGAAGTATTTCTCAAACCGTTCCCAAGACAAGTCTTCTTCGTGAAACCCTTTTACATTCTTAAGGTCTTCCCACCAAATGGAAGCCTTTCCATTCAAGTTGAAGGTGGCCACTCGGGCCTTCAAATTTTCTAAGAAGTCATGGACTCTGAAATACTTCTTTAGTCCAAGCAACCAGACCTCTGCTTCCTCTCCTTTCTTTATTTCACCGTCAAAGGAGGGTGGTTTTGCCTTCCTAAATTCTTTGAATTTATGACCCTTGGAAAGCTTGCGCTTCTTCTGTTTTCTTCGGGAATAAGAACTAGTCCTGTTGTTAGAAGAGCCCTCCGAACCACCAGCTTCCTTCCCAGAGGAATTGTTCGTTGTTGGTCCTTTACCTCTGTGATGGACCTTTTTCGAGGTGCTCCTCTCAGTGTGGCCACTGATATGACCATGTTTATGTACCTCAGGTTCATGCTGCATTTGTCTTTGTAGGTCGGATAAGCTCTGCAGTAAAACTGTGTTAATTTCTGTTTGCTTCTCTTGTTCTTTCATCATCCTCTCATTGTCAGCCTTACAGCTTTGTAATTCAACCATGAGACTCCTCACAGTCTTGACTAGATCTGGAGGGGTCCTTACTGCCCTCCTTTCGTCAGACTCTTCATCTCTATTGTGGGAGCCTTCCCCCACCTCTTGGTGAGTCTCCATTCTATGCGTCTGTAATTTCCCGCGGCTGATCGTCCGCTTGGGTGCAAAAGACAAATGTTGGTTATTAGTCAATATTTATATTTATTTATAACCAATACATAATTCATATTTTTCAAATGTATACACACACAATAGGATTTTTCATTCTTNTGCGTCTGTAATTTCCCGCGGCTGATCGTCCGCTTGGGTGCAAAAGACAAATGTTGGTTATTAGTCAATATTTATATTTATTTATAACCAATACATAATTCATATTTTTCAAATGTACACACACACAATAGGATTTTTCATTCTTAACTTCGTCTTTTGATTAGGAAGGTTAAGACAGGGGGTTACTCCTTTTAGGAGTGTTTCAAACGGAGCTTCTACACAACTCATTCATGAGCCCAAGCAGGCCAAGTGTTGTAACCATGCTTTGATACCAATTTGTAACATACCCACTTCGGAATTAAGAATTTTTCGGCCTTTTTCTTCTTTTCTCCGAGGAACGGAATTCCCCGAATCCCTACGGGGCCTGATACAGACCCTGCCATCCCTTATCCGTACTCATATGATCGGCGGCTAGGACCACAGGCCTTATCGGAAAGGTGCTCGTCGGCTTTCGCTATTCGGGAAATCGCGATACATGTATTTCCTTTTCTCTCTTGTCTTTCGAAGGGCCAAAACCCGAAATGGTTTTAACCGCTTATCGAGATTCACAGCAACTCGGATTAAGCCCTGGTACTCTACCCTTCGGGATTTCGCATACCGGAAATTTGGGATATGCGACAACAGGAGGTTTCACGCTTAGGTTTCCCAGGAGCCGAAACTCCGAAACCTGCATACAGATATATATATATATATATATACATCGCTCTGTCTATTTCGGGAATTCGCAAATTGGGTTTTCGGGACTGGTGAGTACAAGAGAACTTGCCAATAGGTATCTCGGGTACCGAAATACCCAATATTATCCACGCTAAGCCATTTCGGCATTCCTCCTTTCGGGATTTCGCGTTATGTGAAAACAAGGGGTCTCGCCCCTAGGTTTCCCGGAAGCCGAAAACTCCGAGTCATCAAAACTTTAAACATGCTCCTCTATTTCGGGGTTTCAGCCATCGGGATTTCGCTAATCGGGGTTTCGAGACTGGCGAATTCATGGGGCCCACACTTAGGTACCCTGGGTGTCGAAATACCAAAGTATAACCACTTCTCCACACTCTATTCTTTCAGGGTTTCGCAAGTCAGGATTTCGGGACTTGCGAGTACAAGGGAAACATACCCTTGGGTTTTTCGGGTTCCAAAACACCGAAAATTCTTAACTCATCCATATGTCGTCATTTCAGGTTTTCGTGAATCGAGGTTTCGGGTCTTGCGAGTACAGGAGAACTCGCACTTAGGTACCCCGGGTGCCGAAAATCCGAAACGCTTACCGACCGAACGTGTACTCTACAACTGGACGGTCCAGGTACTCCCATGGGTCTTGGAATCGACGGTCGCGATTTCTTCGCTACTTACGAAGGTTAAAAAGGGGTCGAGGCATTAATGCCTGCGTTCCTTCATTAAATTTAATGGTCGTAACAGACCTTAGATCCTCCGAAAGGATCTCATTCGTGCATTTAGCAAGAGGAAGGGTATCCTGGGTACCAAACCACTGAAAGGTCCTTAATTCATCCATACGTTGTCATTTCGGGATTTCGCGGGTCAGGGTTTCGGGACTCGCGAGTACAAAAGGACTCACACCTAGATACCCCGGGTGTCGAAACTCCGAAATATCGAAGTCTAAGAATACCATTCTCTCTCGTGCAAGATTTTAAAAACTACGCCATTAATTCATTCTTCAGGCCCTTGGGTAAATTTCACTAGGTTTGAAGACCCGACTGGAAGGTCCTCTTAAAATCTCTGAGCTATCAACTTCTGTGACTGGTAGTGAGAAAGCTCAAGGTTTTTACTGCGAAGGCAGTCCTTTCTAGGCACTTACCCCGGCTTTATAGAGTGAGGGAACTTTCCCGAAAGCAGACCTGAAAAACTGCACTTATTCATAAAGATATATATATAAACCGAATGTGGTCATTCCAACATAAGCATGCACCCACCATTTCCGATCAAAACACCATGCAAACATTTCTTACACATAAACCATTTATAAGTGTTCAAACCATGAGCATACATTCCAAGATATTCAATGCAAGACACAAGATATAAACACTTATCAGAAAACACCAGGTGATGCAACTGCTGAGAGGGGCGCTCGTTTCCACCCAACCGTAGGCTCAATGACTCTGAATGGATTTACCACTAGCCACCCCTGAGCTAGACCACAATGCTTGAGACTCTCTGTCTCGGTTCTTCAGCGATCGAGAACGAAGGTTACTCTCCTTCTTCTCTGTTATCGCTCACTATGTATTTTGTTCCAGATTTCTTTTGATCTCTTTCCTGCGATCTCTCCCTCGCGTCCGTCCCCTCCCACACCTTTTACCTGCCTTTTCTTTTCCAGCGAGGTTGCGTGTGGCACGAATTTCCCTGAGGTGATCAGGTCTGAAGCCTCCATAGATGGGCGGTTCACCCCCATCCCTCATTAACTCATGAGGAGCCTCTTCACCTACCATCCTGGCGAGTAATTCATTTCGGGGCCAGCAAGCCGCTCTTGGTTCTCCGGGCCAGTGAAGACCAAATACGGTTTGGTTCGGTGGAAGTTAATGCCACCATTCCAAGTGCCTTCCACCACCTTTCTTCAGCCATCGTGGTCTCTTTTTCAGCACATCCCCCTCCCAACAGTCTTGCAACATATATTCATAACATTATTTACATTCGTCGACCCTTTATACTAAGGTTCATTCAAATCACATATTCACATCTTTGAGTTTGCCATAGTTCTTGGCCAGTATAGTTATTTTTACAGACTGGGGGGAAACAGGGTGTTACATAGCCAGTCTAAGGCTAGGTCAACGGGCAAGCTGGGAACAGAGAGGAAGCTACCAGAGGAGAGAGGATTCGATGCCAGATAATCAGAAAAGGTGCCAAAACAGCTGGTGAAAGATTCTACTCCATGCGGAGAAGGAGAGGGAGACAAAAGTTTTCATGTGAGAGGAGACGGAGGCTCGGGAGATGTGAGTTGGCCAAGCGGCGAAAAAACAACTATCGAAAGCCCCAGTATTGGGTTAGAACCGCAGATGGTGGAAAGTGGGGTTGTGAGTTCATTCTATTTGTCCATGGCTGACTTTGATGATCCATGTCCACAAAAAGCGTGGGAGAAAAACGACAGGGCGCACTATCGAGATTGTTACACTTAGCAGGAGCGAACTGAGAAATGGCACCGTTCTAAGTAAAAAAACAAGGGGTAGAAAGAAAGATCGGCCATCCTCGGTCAGAGTGACCGGAGAAAATTATCCGCAATCTCACGCCTCGGTGCCGAAAAAAATGACAAACTCCATCCCTCCAATAGCCCCCGTTTCATACAAAAATTATATCTGACTATCAAATTATTTATTATTAAAATATTTAATATTATTATCTTTTTTCATCCATTGCCAATAATAAACTAACTCTAATCCTTTATTTGAATCATGTCCCATAAAACTCTCTTTTTCTTTATTTCAGAACTTTGAATAATGTCCCACTTTAGTATTAATGTGAGGGCCCATGATAATGACTCTAGGTGAAGGTTCAGGATTCTTTATTGATTTTACATAATAATTATCCATCTTTACTTGTCTTTATTGATTTTGCGTAATAATTATCCATCTCTACTTAGCTTTATTGGAAGACTTTCCCTTCTCGAATTTATGATAACTTTGAAAACTTCGCTTTTGGACAAAGAGTTGTCACATATTTGCACTTATCATAAAGAGTTTGTCTTAACTTTTTCTTACTTGATAGTTCTTCTTCAAAGATGGCATTAATTTTCTTTTTATTTATTGGGAGTGTATTAACAACAGGATAAATTCATTTTTTTATTATTTTTTTAATAAAGGTTGATTTTTAGTTTTTTTTAATTTTGAAAATTTGGGTTGTTTTAAAATTAAATATTAAAGGTAAAGTTTCATTGTCAAAGTTTCCATCAATCAATTAGAATTAGAATTTTCCAAAACTTTCCTATTAAATTTGGGGAAGAATTTCTTATAAAAAGGAATTGAGTTTGTCCACTTTTTTCCAATAGAAAATTCGCTCAAAATTATATTAATATATAATTTTTTTACATCTGCATAGGATTCTAGATCAGAATTTGATACTAGTCAATCCATAAGATACTGAACTAACTAAATACAAGTCCATTACAAAAGGGATCCATCCAAAAAAGATCAACTATCAATTCACTTATTAGTTCACAGGAAGTTTGTCCACTTATTAATTCACGGGCAGTTTGTCCACTTATTAATTCCCTTCTTGTTATATTACATAACAAGAACATTTGTTTTCCAAACAAAAAAAATCACAATTTTTTATTCCATTTTAAAATGAAAACCACATTCAGGGGCCTAATACTTTACAAATATAATGCATTTGAAGACTATACTAACAAGAATGCAATTACATAATTAATGTACATTTCATTTCTTACTCTTTAAGCAATAATAATCAATTCTATCATCCCCCCTTTTTCTTTTTAACCTCATGCCACTCCCTTGGAAAAAGATCCACAATGTCTACGTGTAACTCAGAAGGCGAGAGCTCAAGAATCGGAGAGGGGACCAATTCCTTATCAGAATCTGAGGTGTCAGTTTCATGAAGGCGCTTCATTTTCCTAGGAGGGACAACATGTTCAACTACCATATGCGAGAAGCAAATCCTAGTATCTATATCTTTTGCTTGAGCCTTCGAGATAAGAGAGGGTTCCCCAATCGACATTTAAGGACAAACAATATTAACCTTCCTTGAATCTATTGTTTGTTGATTTTTGTCATCTTTTTTCTCATCTTCATCCAATGGAATGTCCATCTCCAACTTTTTGATTTATATTTAGCCCATTTTTTCTATGAAGGATGAGCTCATGCATGAGGACAAGAATCTTGTAGATGTCTTGGAATATGACATATATTGCACCAAAATGTTGTATTCTCATAATCCAAGATCTAAGTCCATCTAATTTTTTTCCATTTGAGAATCAGTTTGTTTGGAAGACCCCTACTTACGTCAATCTCAATAGAAAGGCTAGCATATGTGCATAGTCCTACTATATCTCTCTCAATTTTTTATTTTTTAAACATAATTGCACAAAATATTCTCAATATCCTCAATAACTAAGATATGTCAGAATGTAAGGGCAATTTTGGAAGACAAACCCAAACTTGCATTTGACTAACTAACATAGAGTTTGGATCAAATTTTGGGAACGACGGAGTTATAAAAAGTCTCACTCTTCCCCAAAACTAGGGGCCCTCCTAAATAACTTCCTCATAATCAACATGATAAAAAAAACCTTTGGAACATAGAGAAAACTCACAACTCCAATAAATCCACTGATATAAATCCAATGATGAAGGAGGCCAATAATCATTAAATTTGCAAATAGTAGTTGTCGATTCATAGTTTTGATGTAGTTGAGTGACCTTTGACACTCTAATATTCAACATGGTTCATCATCCACTTTATCCACTATATAGGTAATGGTTCATCATCCAATTTATCCATTATATAGGCACGAGGCAGATGAGGAGTTAAAGTAGCTATAGTGGAATATTTTTTATTTTATTTTGACAGCATCCTTAAAAGGAACTGGCTTTGAAGTTGAAGAGATCCCAAATCCCACCGCTCCTCTCTATAATTGTAATACCAAATAGATAGTCGAATCATAAGCCATCGTCAGACAATATAACATGAATTGTTGTCTATGGAAGTTAATACCTTAAGTTGTTTAATGCCTACAATTGTTCACGATGAAAGGTTGTAAAGAAAACACCGAATGAAGAATTCCATGTTGTGTAGTTTGCAATTTTATCTTTTAATCATAATGTAAAAATGTTGTGTAGCATGCAATTTTCTTTTAAATGTAAAAAGTAACGTGAGGCATTGTTATTTGATTCAATTAATATTATAATAATAATATAATTTAAGGTCATCCAGATATCAAATTGAAATATGCGACTTTCTTGTTTGTGGGATAAAGGAATACAAAACAATTTCACTACTTTTCCAAAAAGAAAATTTGCTCAATTATATTGGATATATAATTTTTTTACATCATCAGATCCACATGGGAAAATCCTGTAATACTATCCATGACGAAGTTTTCGAGAAACTTCAGATAATTACAATATATATATATATATATATATATATATACTCTATGTTGTCCAAATCAAAAAAAATTAAAGGTGAGCTAGCATCATGACCATGCCAAAGATTGGTTGATCATAAGATTACATCCGATCACTAGAAAATAGAAACAACAAGCCCAAAAAAGGATCTTTTGCCAACTAGTGAAATCAGTGCTAGAACAAATGGATGTGTTTTCTGGAACCCTTTGAGCCATTCAACCAGTTGTAATAAGTGATTCTGCCTTAGGGTTCCAGTGATGATTACTTTGATAATATGTTTGCCTCCTTGTTGTCATCCCTGTATATATGATGGAAACTTATCTCCTGGAAATCTTTAATTGAATCCAGAATTTTGATCTTCCAGCCCTCAATAGCACATGCTTGTAATCTACCTTTTTTTAAGCCATTCTATGACCACCATTGAATCCCCCAGGACCTGGAGTTTTTGTATAGATAGGTGGTTTGTCAGTGTCAAAGTTTCCCAGACTCCCATAAGTTATGCTTTAGTGTTTGTGCCCTCACCGCAATTCATAACCCTTCTAATAACAATAGACTCTGGTGTTTTTAATACACCCCTCACTCCACATTGTTTTCCATCAGTCCGAGCGGCACTGTCAAAGCATGCAAGAGTATTTCCCATGAGGTGAGAAATAGAACATGCATGTGCTTGTATAGGCTTATGTGTAATATGCTTTCTTTTGAGGGCGCCAAGTATTTTGATAGTCACTGAAAGTGAAGAAGGGGCATTATTCTCAAAAGTTGCATAGTTTCTCTCCAGCCAAGTATACCAACAGATAAGGGTCGAGAGATATGTAATATCCGCTTTCTCCTTTGTCCAGGATTTAAAACAATCCGACAATGATGAAACTGTCCATGCACCCTTGAAACACAGAATAATGTTTAATCTTGCCCAAATAGATTTAGTGAAATAACAACTAATGAAGAGATGGTTTATGTTTTCATTTTCGCTCTTGCATAAAAGACACTGACTAGGGCCTTCCCAACCTTTTTTTTGAAGATTATCCCAAGTAAGAATCTTTCCCTCTGCTGCCAGCCAAATAAATAATTTCATTTTTAGTTGTATTTCCCATTTCCATAAGCCAAGCCTCCAACCATCAATACTCGAGCATCCATGTGTGGAGAGAAGAGCCATGTAAACATTCTTTGCAGTGAGGTACCATGAATGGTCACCTCTCGTCCACATTAAAGTATCATCGCAAGCTTGAATGGATGCACCTACACTAATGAGAGCCAAACAAAAACGCTCCCATTCAGCAGCCAACGATCCGAACAGTCCTAGGTCCCCAACTCTGTACCAGCTGGTCGAGGGTCCAATTGGTTCGGTGAGGTTTCTCACCTGAGAGAGAACAAAAATATTGTTTTATCTTAAAAGAGAAACAAGTTCTGGAGAAAGAATAGATTTTCCATCCAATCCCAGGATCTTGTCTCTGCCAAGAGCCACAAGATGTCCTGAACCAAGAATCCAACTAAGCCACTGTGTGCTCAGGTGAATAGATTTTAGGAGGTCGCCCCAGATTTTTGAGACTGTTGTCATGTTGAAAGTTGGCGATCTGAGCCAGTTTGTAATAGTGGTTGATGGTAGAGATTTATCTTTTATTACTTCAAGCCAAATGTCATCACCCATTAAAACCCTCCAGAGAGTATTTGTTGTTAAAGATTTACTGAAGTGGAAAATATTGCGGAACCCCCAACCTCCATATATTTTTGGTTTATCTAGAGTGTCCCATCTGCATAGATGGTAATGAAAAGAGTCCTTGTTTCCTCTCCAGAGGAAATTATATGTTAAAATCCTGATCTTGTTTAAAATTGTGCAGGGGATGGTCGCCAACAACATCCATTAAACTGACAGACTTTCAAGAGTAGATTTAACCAAAATAATTCGCCCCCCCAATGATAACCATCTATTACACAAGAGGTCAATTTTTTTCTCCATCTTAGACAACAACTAGTTCCAGTCAACACTTGTTTGTAGCCCAGTAGTCAAATAAAAACCTAGATATCTAAAACTAGTTGCTAGCTTTGAAAAATTATATGGGAGAACTGTCTTGTAAGGAGCCAAATCTGTATCCGATAACCCTTCATGTAGAACACTTGATTTTTGTTCATTTACCTTTAAGCCAGATGCTTTGCAGAAAAATTTAATGATTCCATCAATTTCTATCCATTCATTAATAGTAGCATTAGTCATGATTAAAATGTCATCCATAAAGAAAATATGAAGGATCATTATCATTCTAGAAACTCTTATGCCCGCATTCTTCCCTATCGCTTTGCTTTCTTTAAGTAGTAAGCTAAGACCCTCCAATACCAATATGAACAACAAAGGGGATAAAGTGCAACCCTGTCGTAATCTGCAGCCACTCATGAAGAATTTCCTCGCTTCACCATTTATTAATACATCAAAGGTTGATATAGAGACACAACTCATTATCCAATTTATGAATTGTAACCCAACAATTTCACTACTTAATGTACAAAGACATGCATATCCTTATTAGTCCCTGTCGTAGTCATATAGGGACTATAGCGATCGATAAACCGTTGACCTCGTATTAGATTGTGCACTGACCACAAATATTCCATATTATCTATTGTTGAAACCAAGGAAGTGAAAACATTGATTTTAATATAACAGAAAGTACCATGTTTGTCAAGATCTAATTGGACAACGGATTGGAGGTCTTATTTCCAACTTCGCTATTCCCAATGTTATGTATGTTTCCATATCCAAAGTATTTGATCGTATATGGTCTTTTTGAATCATATATTTTCTTATGCATTGGTCGAAGGTGGATTAATGCTAGCATTAGTTCAAATGTTTCCTTTAGCATTTTCTGCTAGCTAGAATACATTCTCTAGCATATTACTATGTGTGATGTTTTCTTTATTGTTGCGTGCTTTGAGAGAACGGGCCAACCACGTTGCATTTTTTCTTAAATGTTTGCACAAGGCTACGCCCTTCGACGGTCCTGATAGTCTTTAGTGTTTACCTAACAAGTCTGGTAGTCTTAAATGTTTATTGTACATATGTGTTGCAATACAGTTTCGTTTCCATTTTTTTGATGGTCGACATCACTACTTCAGTGGTCGATGCTTGTTCGCTACTTCATTCCATGGTTATTGTTCTTGTTTGATTCAACTTTGCAAAGTTGATGTCCTGCAATTGCAGTTGGACCTCTTCGTGGTTGTTCACTGGCTTGTTGTTCTTCAACTTTGCAAGTTGTTGGACCTGTTGTTGCGGTTTCCAGTTTTCTTGGGGCTGAGCTCTTGCCATCCCTCATTGACGGGTAAGTTTCCTCGTTGTTGTTTTTTTCAATGGTGGGAGTCCCTGCCTTCAAATTATGTTGAAGACCATCTTTGTCTGTGCTCTTAATTTTTGTTCCTGGAAACCATGTGTCTTCATATGCCGGTTGTCGTGTCCATAGCTATTTCAAAAATTGCAATGCAGAGGGGTTTACCATCTGTCGAGGTGTAGACGCAGAGAATGCTTTTATTCTGTGGATCGAAAAACTGCGTCCACCTATTGTCTTTCTGCTGAGTAAATTCATGGTGTTATTTATTTGCGTTGTTTCTTTTGTTTGGTTCACTTTCTATTGTGGGTTTGTTTTCTTGCCATCTACTATGGGGACTAGGGGGGATTGAAGTTGAGAAGAAGAAGGTTGAAAGATACATACGGGGATTGGTAGCCAGTTTCGCGCTTGTAGTTTTCCTATTTTTCTTTCCTTTTTTTTCGCTACTTGTAGTTCTTTTTCCCCCTTTTCTCTATTTTCATGCAAACTATAAGTATCTAACAAACAACTTCAAAATCATAGTTCAAAAGATGAAATAAGTAATAGATGTTGAGTCGTATGAAATAGATACACAGTCCATTGTACATGACAACATTGACGTGGTTTTGCATAGTAATGGCCTTTTTAGATTGGATGCATTCTCGTATACTGTAGGGGATTGCCTTTTCGATACATTTCAGGTTCTATTGCATTTTCGGTATTCATCGACCGAGCTGCGCAATGGATTGCTAGATTATTTCTTGGGTTGTTTAAAAACCGATGACGCTGAGGCATTGGAGTCCTATGAATACGAACTGGAATCTGATTTTCTTCGGCAGTTGCATAGAATACACGATGTTGCTACGTATTTTTCAAAGATGTGGTTGTATGCATCTCCAGTTCTGCTTGCACATGAGAGGGGTCTTTGGGGAGATACATTTTGTATACGGTGTTTGTCTAACTGGCTCAATATATCAGTTGGAATATGGTCATTGACAAGAAAAACAAGATATCTACTATTCAACAAAACTACATCTGACAATCCATATTACATCTTGTTCCATGATGCCAATGTTGTCAGTGGTCATTATGAACCACTACTGTACATAAAAATGTCCATATGCAATGTTGAAGGACCTCATATTTACTTGTCCCTCATTTGCAAAGACCTTGAATCACAGTGGAAATGGATTATGCATCGCAAAGATTGCCATGGTTTACAACTGGCAAAAAATGTTGTGTCTAGCTGTGGAGATAGTCTGTTCAATGCAATTTGTTGTTTGGTAGAAGCAAAGTTCGATGTGCAGTCGATGCGGCTTTACACTGTACAGTCCTTTTGCAATGCAATTATAGGCGGTAGCCAACAGGCTTTTAGTTGCTTGCATCAACACCTTTGGCCATATCTCCTAGAAAATATGTCGGCAGTTGGAAGTTGGCACGAATACCTTGTAAACATGGCGCTTCCATATGAAAAAGGGAATGTGGAGGGTTGCAGATTCTGTTTGCAATGGTTGTCTATGATATTCAGAGTGAATATCCAGGTCTGGTCGGCCTTGCCAGATTGCACTGTCCATTTTTGGTCTACTGATTCAAATTGTGATCGAACAATTGACATCCTCTCGTTGAAAAAAGATACAACACATATCCATTATGAACCTTTGCTTGGACATATCAATGGTTCAGGGTTGAATGTCCATGCCACCCAAACCGCATTGAATCTGCATACACGTGGCATGCATATCCATGAAACTCCTCCCGGTTGCGATATGGCCATATAGGGCTTGAACAAAAAAAACATGCGTGAAATTCATCACAGTTGTGATGAGGCCATACAGGGCTTAAACAAAAAATGTAGAGTAAGTTATCACAACTTGAAAAAATTTATGCGTCAAATTTGTCCCAGTTGTGATGAGGCCATACAGGCTTTAAACAAAAAACGTGGAGTAGGTTATCAAAACCTGAGTCATAGTGAAATTCATCCCAGTTGCCATCAGCTCATCGTGCCCTTGGGCAAGAAACATAGAGTAAGTTACCACAACTTGAAAAAGGTCATGCCCGAGAGAAAAAAATACATTGCTACGGTTCCTTTTAGAGAGAAGCTCACATATCACAATCTAAAGAAATTTGTTTGTGCAGAACAGAAAAAAAACATGCACAATCACATATCCCAGAATGGTCATGCAACTGTGACATTTCGTGGGCTAGAAGCAACACCATGCACTACTACCAATGAAAACCAGGAAACAGTTTCTACCCATACTTCCCTACGAAAGAAAAATGCAAGACAGACCTGCACAAAACAAATTAAAGACACTCCTTCCATTGCATGTGCAATTTGTGAACAATTGAATTTCTCAAAAAACAGTACGTCTTTCATGCCTGATTTGCAAGCAGAATACCTCCGCTTGACAACGCACGATAAACCATTTTCCAATGGAAAAATTTGTCTTCCATGCAAACGGTCGCTTGAAAATGGAAAATTGCCATAGTTTGCAACCCTTGACCAAATAATATGTAATACACCACTGCCATATGTAAGAGCACTTACGGAACTTGGGGAGAGACTTGTGTCTCTGTGGATTGCATTTTCTCAAATCAGGCCTTGGGGCTATAAACGACCCCAGATGGGCTTAACATGATCAATTATTAATGGGCATGTTCAACTAGATGTTGTGCAAAAAGCCTTGCCACAATTCATTAGCAATACGATGACAATTGTTGCGGCTCTGAAAAGACGATTGCGATACAAAAATGCCTATCAGACAGGCAAAGTGTGTGTGCATGATGTTATGAAAGTATTAAAGGAATTATGTTCCAGGGCCCTATACAAAGCACATAACATTTGTATAAATGACAACTGGAGCAGTGTTCTTGCAGAAGAGGATGGCAACTCTGCAAACACTCTCGAAAATCCTAATGAATTTGATACAAGTGATGAATCGGAGAATGAAACACCTACTGAGACATTGGTGCATGGATTCACTGATTCACAGTGCATTCGTGACTTGCAAGACAAGATTTTCAAAATTGCACCTGCTGAGGGGCAGTGTCCACTTGGAATATTCAAGGACAAATTCACTGAGGAAATGAACTTTCCAACACTCTTCTATGGAGATCCACGTGCCACTGATATTACAGAACGATTCAATTATCATAAAATAGTCCAATGGGAGCTTCTACATTCAAGCGGTTACTTCTTCTGTCACGTAACAAATTTGTTTTTCAAAACAATGCGCATAATAATAGAGCAAGTTCTCTCCTGCATGTGGGTCCGAATAAGAAAAGGCTAGTTACAAGGAAGAAAGTTGTTGGCCAAAGATGTGAAGTACAAAGTAAACCTAGAAAAAATTCTGAAATCTGATATTGGATACATAGATTTCAAAAACATTCGCACCTCTCCTAACTATTTGCAACAAAACAAAAAAAACATTTTTTGCAATGATCCGGCAATTGGGCCCGCCAACATTTTTCACCACATTTACAAGTGTAGAGCTTTGTTGGGATCCATTGGTAGCTGTCGTATCTGACCTGCATAGGAACATGAAACGTAAAAAAGAAACCGATACACTGGAAAATAATGACATTGACTACCTCATAAGAAAAGATCCAGTGACATGTACTCGCTACTATAGACATAGAACAAATGATTTGAGACAATTGATATGCCATGATGAAACGTTTTTTGGAAAAATATCAGACTACTTTTTTGTGACTAAATTCCAGAATAGGGGAAATTAACATGACCACGCACTGTTGTGGATAGAGGGTGCACCAGCCTAAGGAGATGATAACAATTCGGAGATCGAACAATTTGTGGATAAATACATAACATGCAACACAGATCATTTGGATCCAGAACTTGCCAAACTCCATAGACATTACCGTACAATAAGTTGTAGAAAACGAAAAAAATTGCATTGTAGATACAACTTTCTCGTGCCGCCAATGAGAGCTACAAGAATCATAGAGCCACTTTGTTTAGAGGACAATGTTGTTGTTGAGAAATCTAAATCCTTGTTTGCATTTCTAGAACAAGGAGAATTTGACGAGCTGATGAGCTTCGATGCCTTCTTGACATAGCTAAATCTATCAGAAGATGAGTACATCCAATCCATACAATGTACGCTTAGGCAACCAACAGTTTTCCTTAAACAAAAACTTTCCCATATTTGGAACAACAGTTTCTCCAAGGACATGCTAGTTATGTGGAAAGCAAATACAAATGCACAATATGTGCTCAATGCATATGATGCAGCATCGTATTGTACCTCATATATGACAAAGGTTGACAAATCTATGACAAGTTCATTCAGAACAATACACAAAGAAAATGAAAGAAGTCATATTGATGCCATACAAATGATACACACACTTGACAATACATTGCTTAATCTTCAACAAATGTCTGCTCAACAAGCAGTTCACATTGCACTTTCCCTGCCCCTCACTTGTAGTTCAAGAAAATGTGTCTTCATAAACACATCTCCACTTGAAAAACGCACATTTGTGCTTAAACCATTGGTTTTGCTAGAACAAGAGCCTGACAATTCAGAAGACGTGCTATGTCGCTCTATTGTTGATTATTACCTCCAACGTCCATCTTCTATTAGGCATATTTGCTTAGCAGAATTCGTATCGCACTACAAAAAGAATGGTGCATCCATATCAAAAACAAAAACACCCTCTATGATACGGTTTGTCAAATACAATAAACATTGTGAATATGAAAACTATTGTAGAGAAAAATTGTTGTTGTACGTTCCGTTCGATGAAAATGAAGAGACATTAAAACATAACTTCTCTACATGGGAGGCTACGTATGTTGCATGTGAGACTATAGTGCACATCAATGAAGCTAGATTTACCTACAATGTTAATCCAACATGGGGTGATCTGGAAGTTACAGTTAATGACCTAGAAAACCCTGACCAACATGATGAGACATTCACAAACCGAAAAACAACTAAAACTCCTTTCGAATCATATGACTTGTAAGCGGATTTGCCTCGTCCTCCAGTAGGTGGAAGTGAAAAATGTATGAATCTTGGTTTTCAAGTCACAAAACATCATTTCCTAATTGAAAATAATGAATACCACATAATACGACGTTTGTTGAATCGTGAACAACAAACAATTCTAAAGGGCATTGCTCTTAAAAAACACTTGAACATGGACAGTCCTGTGCACTTGTTCCTTACAGGCGGAGCAGGAACAAGCAAGACATTCACAGCGAAAGCATTGTTCTAAATGCTTATACGAATCTATGATTCAAACAATTCCTCTGATCCTATGAAACCAAAGGGCCTAATAGTTGCATACACAGGAAAAGTTGCATATAATGCAGGTGGAACAACAATCCACTCTGCATTTTTAATGCCTTTTAACAAGTCACAATTTCTTCCACTTAGCAAGGAAATGTTGGATACATTGTCTAAGCTTTATAAGGAACTCCAACTTGTCTTTATAGATGACGCATCTTTGATTGGGAGTTGGTTCTTGTATTCCATTGACAACCGACTAAGAAGCATAAAACATGTGCACACGAAATACTTTGGAAACATTGACATGATAGTTTGTGGGGATCTTTACCAGACACATCCCATCCAAGATTCTTTATATTTGAACAACCTACCGTTAACATGGAAACAATGACCCATGACTTATGGAGAGACAATATTAAATGCTTTGAGTTGCATACTACAATGCGGTAGACAGATGAAACATTCATTGCAATTCTAAATAGAATGTGCACAAACAACCAAACACATGATTACTTAACATATATCAATTCGAGGTGCTTGCAGCCTGCACCAGAAGACCCAACGTTCCCTTACCTGTTCTACATAAATAAGGATGTTGCAATGTATAAAAACCACATGCTATCGATCATGCCTAGCGATGATATCATCATCAATTCAATTGACCTGGAAGAAGACAACCATGGAAATGTGCCACATCATGAACATACAACCACTTTACCTTTGCAGCTTATCCTCAAATTAGAAATGTTGATTGAAATATATGCCTGTAACTATGATTCACGGGATGGCTTGGTCAATGGTGCAGATGGAATACTGAAAGGCTATACGAAAACATAAAAACTTGATATCCTTTGGATTAAGTTCCATGAACCGCATATAGGCAAGCGACAAGAAAACAAGTTGTCTTATCTATATAATTCAAACACTAGAAGTTATTGGACACCTATTTTGTGAATATCAAAGCTAGTATCGACATCAACAAAGACAGGTCGACTGAAGATTCGAAAATAGTTTCCGATTAAACCTGCATGTGCACTTACAGTCTACAGATCACAAGGACTAATGCTTGATAGTGTTGCATTTCAGCCTGCTAGAATTCAGATACATGGACTTGTATACACAACACTGTCCCGTGTCAGAAGCATAGACTCCTTGTATTTACTAAGTCCTCTCACAAAAGATAACTTCAAAGTGAAACATAAAGTTGATATTGAAATGGAACGACTCAAGACCACCGCAAAATGGAAACTACATTATGATTACCAATTCATACAAACAAATTCATCTGTATCAATTCTCTCACTTAACACACGCAGCTTAAATGCACACATGGATGATATACTGAATGACTATGATACAATGCAATCCGATATTCTGTGCTTGTAGGAAACACACATGCCATTATGCATGTAGAACCAACAACTCCCAAATCACAATTGCGTATCAAGTTACATTACACATGGGGTGATGATATTGGTGAAAAAACATGTACCAATTTTGGACCATATACATATCGAAGAAAAGAATGTTGAAGTGGTGCTTGCAATTTTTTTTTCCATGAAACAGAAGTTACAATACTGAATCTGTATGCTGCTCCCCATGCAACATTCTCCAACATAGTAGATGTTATTTCCAATGCATTGTGCCATTTCCATCTGAACGAACCCACTGTACTTGTATGAGACTTCAATATTTACATGCTACAAAATAATGGCAGAACTCAAGAATTGGAAAACTACATGTGCAAATACAATCTCTGCTTTCTTTTGAACAACACAAGCCATCTGCAAAACACACTTATTGACCATGTTTGGTCGAATGTGCCCATTCCTCAATACAATATGTTTATCTTAGACACATATTGGTCTGATCACGATACAATTGGTATTGCACTTGAATTATGAGATATACATCAAACATATTGCAAAGTCGTATTTCTATGTTTCAAAGCATATTTGTATAGCTTGTTGGAAAAAAAACAAACAATTATCCAGCTTCTTAGTTTTCCCTGATTTCTACACATACTGCTCTGGTGACCATACAATTGGTGTTGTACTTGAATTATAAAATATACATTATGAAAAAAAAAAAGGTACATCCTTCTAAAAACTATTTGTTACTCTATTCATCTTATTCTAATTTTTTTTAGTATATGTGCATAGTGCTTTCCTTTTTCTTTACATGTTAACTTATGTTCATATCCCTTTTGTTTTGTACTTTTGTTCATAGAAAAAAATAGGAAAACTAGACGTCGCAAAGAACTCCTAACCAGAGATGTGGAGGAATCCATGCAAAGGTGCATTTTTTTCTGCCCGTCTTCCATACTAAACAATTTTTCATTTACTCTATGTATTTGTCGAACTTGTTTGTAGGTGTGTTTTTTTTTTTTTCCCCGCCTAGAGCCCGCAAGTCCGCCATCCAACAGAAGTGCAATGTTAAGCCAACCAGCCTGCAATTCCACTTGTCAATTTGTATATCGCCTAACTATGGGTGCTATTTGCAGGACACAAAACATTAGAGGCCCAATTTATAGCCCGCAAGTCCGCGATCCAAATAAGTGGCTAAGTATGGAATAAGGGATCTGTGCATATTTGGTATGTATTGCTCGTTTCTGGGAGCTCGCCACCCCTGGAGTCTGTGTGTCGATTTGTATATCACGGAAATCACTAGAAGTACAATGTTGACCCGACCAGCCCGCAAGTCCGCTTGCAATTTATATATCGCGGAGTTGTGGATGCTATTTGTAAGGCATGGAACAATAGAGGCTCGTTTATGACCTTGCCAGCCCGACAACCCACAATCCAAAAAGTGTACATGCTCTATAAAATATCAACCACCCCACAAGTCCGCTTTTCAATTTGTATATCGCGAAACTCTGTGTGCTATTTGTAGGACACAGAATAATAGAGGCCTGTTTTTTGAACGCACCAGCCCGAGAAGCCGCGATCCAGAAAGTGGCCAAGTATGGAATGTGATATCCGTACATGCTCTATAAAATCTCATGTCCATACTTTATAAAGGTCCATATTTAGTTTTGGCTAGTTTCTACACATACTGATCTGATCACCACACAGTTGGTGTTGCACATGAATTATGAAATATGCAGTACGAGTCTGACGAGCCCTTTGGTTTCCTTAGCCAATTTTATGCCCGCGGGTTCCCCGCTACACGTTTTCAAACTCTCGTTCCCCGTGTTCCGAGTGTACATCTTGCATCCAAAACTTGGTAATCCATGTCTATGCTCGCGGTTTCCCACGACGGACTGGCAGATTTCATGTCCATCTAATCTTGCGTCCAACACTTCGGGGATCTACAATTAGACCCGGACTGGAACCTTGCGACTCATTTGCTAATTTTATTTAATTAAATCGTACAATATCAATATTCATTATTAATGATGTAGTACTTGAAAATAATGTTTTTAGATAATGTTAGCTATACAACATATATGTTATATGTTATACATGTAGACAATCGCAATCTTGAACCCACAGTCCTGGACTCCGTCTGTCAATTTGTATATCACAGAACTCCCAGTGCTACGTGGAGCAGACGAGAAAATAAAAGTGCAATGTTGAGTGAGTCAACCCAAATTCCGCCGATAAATTTGTATATCGCGGAAGTCTGGGTGTTATTTGTAGGACACAGAACAATAGAGGCCCAATTTTTAGCCCGAGAACCCACGATCCAAAAAGTGTCTAAGTATGGAATGAGGGATCCGTCTGATATCCATACTTTATAAAAGTACATATTTAGTATGAATTACTCGTTCCTCGGAAAATTTCTAGGCCCGAAACTGGCGGATACACGTGTTCATATTTGCACTTACTTTTATATCGCCACCCTGACCGTTCGCTTGCTCGTTTCATATTGTACATATTAGATGTAATATGTATTACATATTACTTGTAATGTGTAATACATATTCAATTTTGAGCCCGACAATCGTGGAGTCCGTCTGTCAATTTGTATATCGCAAAACTCTGAGTGTTGTTTGGAGGACACAGAACAATAGAAGTGCAATGTTGAGCCAGCCAGACCGCAAATCCGCTTCTCAATTTGTATATCGCGCAACTCTGTACATGCTCTATAAAATGTCATGTCCATAGTTTATAAAAGTACATATTTAGTATGTATTGATCCTTTCTCAGAGCTCCCCAGCGCTGGAGTCCGTCTCTCAACTTATATATCACGAAATCAATAGAAGTACAATGTTGAGCCAACCAGCACGCAAATCCGTCGTAAATTTGTATATTGCAGAATTATGGGTGCCATTTGTAACGCACGAAACAATAGAGGCCTGTTTTTTAGCCCGCCAACCCGAGAACCCGCGATCCAAAAAGTGTACATGCTCTACAAAATCTCAGCCAACCCGCAAGTCCGCCTGTCAATTTGTATATCGCGGAACTCTGGGTACTATTTGTAGGACACAAACAATAGATGCCTATTTTTAGCCCGCCAGCCCGAGAACCCGCGATCCAGAAAGTGGCCAAGTATGGAATGCGATATCCCAACATGCTCTACAAAATCTCATGCCCATACATTATAAAGGTAGATATTTAGTTTTCCTTGCTTTGCACACATACTGGTCTGGTCACGACACAGTTGGTGTTGCACATAATTATGAAATATGTTATAGGAGTCCGACCGAGCACTTTCATTCCCTTAGCCAATTTTATGCCAACGGGTTCTCCGCTAGGCATTATCGAACTCTTATTCCCCGTGTTTCGATTGTACATCTTGCATCCAAAACTTGCGTAATCCATGTCTATGCTCGCGGGTTCCCAGACATCGTAGTGCCAGATTTCATGTCCATCTATATCTCTACATCATGAATCCAACCGACCACCATTCATTTTCATAGTTCACGAATTTTATGGCCACAGATTCCTTTGTGGGGGCCATCTAGCTCTCATGCCCCGTGTGCACGGTATACATTCTCCAGCCCGAAACTTAGCTATGTAGCATATATGTTGTATCTTATACATGTAGACAATCACAATCTTGAACTCGCCGGTCCTGGAGTCTGTCTGTCAATTTCTATATCGCGGAACTTTGGGTACTATTTGTAGGACACAGAACAATAGAGGCCCAATTTTGAGCCCGCCAGCCCGAGAACCCACGATCGAAAAAAATGAAAATCCGTACATACTTGAAAAATATGCATATTTAGTTTTCCCTGATTTGTACACATACTGCTCAATTAATTTTATGGCTGCAGGTTTTAGATAATTTTAGATATATAACATATTTGTTATATGCTATACATGTAGACAATTGCAATGTTGAAGGCACCAGTCCTGTAGTTTGTCAACTAATTTGTATATCGCGGAACTTTGCCTGCTATTTGTAGGACACAGAACAATAGAGGACCAATTTTGAGCACGCTAGTCTGAGAACCCGCGATCCAAAAACTGTCGTAAGTATGTAAGTCTTCCTGCCAATTTGTATATCACGAAACTCTGACTGTTGTTTGGAGGACATGAAACAATAGAAGTGCAATGTTCAGCCTGCAAGTCCGCTTCTCAATTTCTATATCGCGCAAGTTTAGGTACTATTTATAAGACACAGAGCAATAGAGGCCCACTTTTGAGCCCGCCATCCCGAGAACCCGCGATCCAAATA
Source organism: Picea sitchensis (assembly GCA_010110895.2). NCBI lineage: Eukaryota > Viridiplantae > Streptophyta > Pinopsida > Pinales > Pinaceae > Picea > Picea sitchensis. The sequence continues at coordinate 51,531 of SNQJ01S0030550.1, read as the reverse complement.
TTGTACATGCTTCCCTTCGCTATGCTCCCTGAAAGCTTACACAAAATCACACTTTCCATACTTAGCCACTTTCCCACAATTCCGCAAATATACAAACCCTCCACTGAACTGCACCATCATGCCCTCTTACATTTTATGCATTTTGCAGTCAACAATTCTGACTCGTGCAGTTTCACCGTTGGACACTTTCCTGTCCTCACTATCGCCTATAAACTTATTTTGAAGCCCATTCGACCGATTTTCAGACTTGGCCATTCCTTCCTTGCTTGCTCTTCCCCGTCTTCGTCACCTTCGCATGTGTCCATAATAAGAAATAATGTTTATATATGTGTGTGTGTGTGTGTGTGTGTGTATGTCTTGTTTCTAAATCTTTAATGCTAACAGGTCATCGTGCAGGCACCGTCTAGATTGTCATTGATGGGTGCAAGGCTCGAGAAGTTCTGCCATTAATGCGCACTAAACCAATATTTGTGGAGGCTTTTGTTATCCCTTCGTTAATTTCAAATACCATGGAATGTCATTGGCACGTCGTCAACTTGGTTCCTTCACGAAACCTCCAATCCTTAAATGTTCTCTGCTGTAACCGTCACCTTCGCACTTCTAAGTATGCAATAATTAAGCTTTACTTCTAACAACTCAGGATACAACACACATAGAGATTGTCATTAATGAGCGAAGAGCTCGAGGAGATTTTCCATTCACACGCATTGAACCAACTTTTCAGGAGGGTTATATTGTCCCCTCCAATTATTCATTTCAAGCAGCGTCTGGAGAAAACCGACGTTTTCATAAACTACTGGTAACAACTCCACAACAGTTCTGTAGAGATACAGTGAACATCTTCGGGCCTGAGGACCAGAAACTAATAGTTCATCCTAAAATTGATAGTTCTCACAAGCTTCCCGTGCAGAAGAAGGGAAAAAAAATTGTAGGGGAGGCGGAGCAGCCCGAAATTTAGAGTGAAAACATGGATCTTGAGGCTGATGTGGATAACATATTGTGCAATATTGATTAGACCAGAGATGCAATTCACCATGGCTACCCAATGGACATAGTTGATATCGAAATTTTTTACGAAGAGGAATCCTTCGTATTCCAGAGTGTTGTTTTTGAAAGCGAATCAAAAAAATTAATTATTGAAAAAAGAGATGTAAACAATAAGAAAAGAAAACATCGATCAGAACTTGACCTTGCCATAATGCAGCCGTCCAAAATCTCTCAACTTCACATGGAAACCAGAGATGCTCTTCGTGACTCTGTTGGAGTCATTGAGGCCGAGAATGCCAGGCTAAAGGACCGAATTAAGGAATTAGAGGAAGCTTTGTTTCCTATGCCATTGCTTGGCAGTCCTTTGGCAACAACCATGCTTGCGACTCCCTGAACCCCTACAACAAATCTAAAAGGTTCCTCCAGCTTCCTCGCATCCTGTAGAGGATATGTGGAGAAAAATATCAACAAAATAATGGAACTGATTACTAAGGCCTGGGAAACATCACAAAATATGGATTCCCTGGGAAGCAGGGCACATAACTTGCTCCAATTTCTGTAGACGGATTTAAAAGATGAAGAAAGTTTCTATTTGCACACGGTCGTCTCCTTTGCCTCTCATGTCAACAACATGCCATACACGAGAAGAAGACAACTTGATCTCCCGTCCAAAAAACGACTCACTCAATTAGAAGCATGCTGGAAAGAGAAGGTGAAGAACCTGTATCTCATCGTCCAATCATGTGAGCAAGCAATATCAAAGAAAGAAACATTATTCACAAAGCTCACCAAAATAGACTTAGTTGGAAGGAAAAATGACTTCCAGGACC
>SNQJ01S0030550.1:21756-38754 GCA_010110895.2 Picea sitchensis | reverse complement strand
ATATATATGAAAATTAACTTTAATTCAATTATATAGCCAATACAAAAACTTTTTAGGAAAAAAAAACAAATTAATAAATAACACGTGATAATTTCTCAAATTCCAATTTACAACCATTTAAACACCGACCGACACATTTATCACTCATCAAATTAACACTTCCACTATAATTACAATTTATTATTAAAATAATTTAATATCGTTAAAATCAAGAGTGACAAATCCACGTTTGCTTAGTTAATGCCACCTGACAGAAGGCAATTCCCTCAAATTAAAATCATTTATGGTTTGGGTCGGTGAGAAATTAGGTGGACTCCTCCTTCCACCTGGTCTGCGTTCATTGGAAAACGAAAAATCAAAATAAGAGGAAGAGCGGAGGAAAACTCCCACAGCAACTGGGCTCTCTCAGAGGTTTCAGGTTCCAACTGCCCCCCTGCCGCGTCTTAGATTCCCAGTCCAATTTCCCACGCCACTCTCAAAATCGAGCTTCAAAATAAACTCACGGCAACTGGACTCGGTGATCTCACGCTCAATTCCCCTGGCCGCGTCCAACAGGTTTCGAGTTCAATTCCCATCCCATTCCAAAAATGACAGACGAATTTCACTCTAACGGCTTCACGAACGGAGATAAGCTCAATTTCCCACATACAAACGGCGCAACGGAGCATCAGCAGGGCATCAATGGCAGCGACGGTCCGGGGAAGCCGAATAACAACGTCGCAGAAGAGAGGCTGGATGAACTCCGTCAATTGTTGGGAAAATCGAGGGGCGACGTGCTGAGGATCGCTGGCGTGGGGGCCGGGGCCTGGGGCAGCGTCTTTGTAGCCCTACTGCAGGACGCTTACGGGAGCTTCAGGGACAAAATGCAGGTCAGAATATGGCGGAGGCCCGGCAGGTCGGTGGATCGAGCCACGGCGGAGCATTTATTCGAGGTCATTAACTCCAGGGAAGATGTTCTCAGACGCCTGATCAGGCGTTGCGCCTATCTTAAATACGTGGAGGCCAGGCTCGGGGACCGCGTCTTGTATGCCGACGAAATTCTGAAAGACGGTTTCTGTTTGAATATGATCGATACACCACTCTGCCCGCTGAAAGTTGTAACGAATTTGCAGGAGGCCGTGTGGGATGCCGACATTGTTATAAATGGTCTCCCTTCTACAGAAACGAAGGAGGTGTTTGAGGAAATTAGCAGGTATTGGAAGGAGCGGAGGACTATGCCGATTATTATTTCGCTGGCGAAGGGGGTTGAAGCGGCTTTGACACCTTTTCCGCGCATCATCACTCCCACGCAGATTATCTGTCGCGCTAGTAAGTCATTTGTTTTACATTTTTCTTAAGCTTTCTCTTGGTTTTGTTGAATTTGTAGAAATTTATGATGCTTTAAACTTTTATAATAGATGCTGGATTGCATGACTTCTAGATGTTCTGTTCAATTTGGTATATTGGGAAATTATGACCTTGAATTCACAGACATTTGTTGAGGGACGCCCTTATCGAGTGTGCAGGTTTTTATTCCTTGAAAAACCTCATCAGAAGCCATTGTTTGCTATTCCCGCCCTGGTCAAAACAGCTTGGTTGCCAAAAGACAGCAAGTTATGGTTAGGTGAACGGGACCATAGTTACAAAAACTAGATAGGTTATAGTTGCCTCCACGGATATGGCCATCGTATTATGGACCATATTTTGGCAGCAGCTTGGCTGTATTGCAGCCGTATTCTGCTGCATCATATCGTATTTGTATCATTTTTGGCTGTATTTCGTTTTTTCAAATATAGATTTTGAGTATAATTCTATATTTCGGCTGTATTTCGTTTTTTCAAATACGGATTTGGAGTATGCTCCCGTATTTTGGGTGTATTTCATTTTTTCAAATATGGATTTTTTCTATATTGTATCAGTATATTCTTATGATGAGTGTGGATCCATCCTAACCCAGATCTATTAAGCAATTAGAGGGATAAAAAAAACTGAGGGATAAAGATCGAGGTTAAGATGGATATATGCTGGTTTATTTTATTATCACATATATTTTTTTATTATGGTTGGTGTTTTTTCACTTTTACATATGAACCTCAACTTTTATTTCACTTCAGTTTATTAGCATTATGTTACATTACATGATGCATCTCATCCATGTCGGGCTGTAGAATGCGCATCACGTCTCTTGGTGCAATAATTATGAAAGGGATCACATTGGGTTGCCCAAAACAACACATAGGCAGTGTTCAGTCAACATACCCAATGGTTCGAATTTGGACATTTGTGGATAGCCGTAGTCAAAACGTTCTACGTTTTGGCTCTTCTCCGACGGTATTTTCCGGGGATATTTGCCCGAAATCCGGTGAGAAATTGCTAGATCCGCAGATTTAATTGATTATTTCTATATAATCTGAGTGCCCCAGGGGTTTTTCAGCATGCTGAATCGATTTCTGCATTCAAAAATGGATTTTAAACAAAAGAAAATAGTGATTTCGTGTAGATTTATATCGTCAAATTCCAACGAAAAAACCAAAATGTAGAGCAGTTAGACAACGCCTTTGTGGATATGGAAAACATGAGATATGTGTGGCAGAACTTGGTGCAATAGATGCATACCATGGGATGCGAGCACAACATTGATGATTGATGGAGCTAGGCGCAACATTAGTTGCTTTGGGAGGCAAGCTGTTGTTATGTAGGGGTGAGTTAGGAGGGCGCAAGCATGCATGCATAGTCTCTAGATCTAGACCTGTGATAGGTTGTTGGTTGAGATGCCTAGGTTCTTCTATTGATTGGGAGGTTGTTATTGGCACCAACGTAGATCCATCTTAAACCCGGATCTATCAATCACCAAGAGGGATCAAATTTCTCGAAGTCTAATTTTTCTTATCATTTAATATGAAGGAATTAATATGTGACATGGAACTAAATGATAAAAAGTTTTACACAAGAAATTTGATCCCTCTTGGTGCTTGATAGATCTAGGTTTAAGATGGATCTATGCTGGTTTAATTTTTCTTGACATTGTCATGTATATACGTTAACAACATCTATGCTATATTGGGCTCTAGAGCACCTTGCTACTCTTTGTGCAATGAGACAGACGATCTATACTTGGGATAGGTTGTAGATCTAATTTCTTGAGTTCGATTTGTTTGTTCAAGTGTACTCTTAGGGTTTCCAATCATGGCCAGTGTTGGTCTATGAGAGTGTCACATGTTGGAAGGTGCTTTCAACTTTGCACCGTGGAAGTGCATGATACGTAATCCCTTGGAGGACATTGTAGTATGGTATCTTGTGGATAAGGAGGTGACACCTCCCATTGATCCCAAGGACTTGTTATAACATACTAAGAAATTAGTTGAGGTGAAGCGAATTGTCCTCGATTTGGTTAAGGCTCACTTGATCTCTCACATCATAGAGAGGAAGATGGTTAATGTTAAGTACCAAGATAGATTTACAAATATAATCACCACAAATACTGAATACACAATAGATCCACAAACAAGATAGAATAAACCACACTTTATTATTACCAAACCCTTGAGGTAGGGCAACACCATACAATGGATCCTGTTATGGAAGGGATCCTCTCCTGTTCACTTGCCTCTTCGAGGGGGNTCAATATATATATGTATTTTTATGTATTATATAAAAAATGCTCCCGAAACGCTCTCGCTCTCGGAGATTTTTGAAAATCTGCGCTTCCCGCTCCTGCTCCTGCTCCCGCTCCCAACAGCCTTGCCAAGAACCCTAGTTATCTACTGGGGGCCCTCACAAGGGTCTTTTCAATTTTGCCATGGCTTCTAAGTTTCTAACTGCTTGGTCCCAGACCAAGAACCCAAGGAGTGTACTGGGGGCCCTAGTCCACAACTAGGGTCTTATGCCATCCTCCAAGAGAATGACTCTTGCAGCTGCATTAAATTCAACAATAACTACTCCACTGCTACTGTTTGGACTGTCTCTCATTGAGTTTTGTTTGTGTGGGGGGATGATGTCCAAAACATGTTTAGTGCTCATGCACATTAATGCCTCGAGGCCTATATTTATTTTTTATTTTTATATAAGATCCATGTCGTAGTGAACATCCAAAATATGTATGTGGAAATATTGGAGCGTTTTGCAGAAGAATATGAACATGAAAGGCTATTGTTTTCATTCTGAAGGAAGGCTTTTCTGGATAGGTTGTTTCAGATTCATTGTCACTTGCTGCATCTCAACTACAGTGGATCATAATATACTGCTATCGTCTCAATTGTGATTAGTACCTTTAATTCTTTTCTGCTTTTAACTTTGTTCTTTCCTTCTTTTTGGTGTCTTGACTCTTCACCATGAGCTGTGTTTATTGATTTATTCCATGTGGAGTTTTTGATTGACAGCTGGAGTGCCCATAGAGAATGTCCTTTATTTGGGAGGACCTAATATAGCTTCAGAGATATACAACAAGGAGTATGCCAATGCTCGAATATGCGGATCTGACAAATGGAGAAAGCCCTTAGCAAAGTTTCTACGACAGCCCCATTTCATTGTTTGGGACAATAATGACCTTGTTACTCATGAAGTTATGGGTGGTTTGAAGAATGTTTATGCCATTGGTGCCGGTAAGTTTCTCTTCTTATCGTTGCTTTGTTAGTACTTTCGGCTATGTAGTTTCTCAACTGATAAGAAGCTGGTTCTTGTTGCATGCATCACATGCTTTTGTGATATGTACATTTTCGAGTGTATGTCTATTTGCTCACTTGTTCTCAGTCACAAGTAGAATAAATCTCTGTTATAAGCACGGTAGCTAAGTGGAGATAATTTTGCGCTGTGTGTGTGCGTGTTTCTCCAGTTTTAGATCAATTGAAATATATTGATTCTCAGAATAGTTCCTGAACTTAAAGAGAACTAACCTAAGTGTGGACCATGGAAAATTTAAAATTCTAATGTCTAACATTTACAATTTGGCTATTTCTTTTCAAAAAAAGAAACTATGTCCCATACTGTAGAGAGGATTTTACCAGCAAAACAAAATCTGTTTGTTTGAATAAAAACAAAATGTTTTTCCTAAAATACATACAGGCATTGAAAACTACATAATTTTAATTTTCCCTAAAATACACATAGGCATTGAAAACTACATAATTTCCATATTGTTTTTCTAGATTTCCAAAACATATATCTAGTACAACAATAATTTAGATGGATGCATAGGAACAAAGCCTGGTACCTTGAATCTATTCTGAGCAGGTTTTACAATGTTGAGTAAATATTGATGTAACAGACAGGCATCTAGACTCTAGAGGGATGCAAGTAGGGTACATTTCTGTCTGTGATTTATTTGAGTAGGGCACATAGTATTTCATGTTTGCACCACCCTTTCATTTCTCAACCATTTAGAAAACAACCAAAAAACTAAAGGAGAGATGCCTTCGAGTAAGCGTTTCTGTTACCTTAAATTCAGGATATCCCAGGATCTAATCCCAACTCTCCTGAAATGTCTAAATCTGGGCTAACCTGTAACTGGGGAAGTCCTTCAACCCTTTAGTTGCACATTTTATACCTTTTTTTGCACCATACACATTTTTAGCTTTAAAATGTATAGCAATTGGCTATTTTAGTTTGAAACTGAAACTCTGTTACTGAAGTTTTCATCCTATTTATTGCCTGGTCCAAAAGTTGAGTGAGTCAAAGATGGTTTGGTACAATTTCATAGTTTATTGAGAATGATACAAGTTGGTAAAGGATGCTATCTCTCTCAATTTGATAGTTAGAATAAATGACTTAACTGGAAAACTCCATAGTGTTCTACCACAAGAGGATATGCCTTTGGAAGTCCATGTTTTCAAGCCTTGTTTTTCTTGCAAGATTTCAACTGTTCTACTACTTGTGCTTGTTTTGGTGATGCAGATATGATCATTGGTTATTATCTAATATGTTTGGCAAGATCTTATAAAATGATAACACAAATTCATAAAGAGAACCAAGATTACATTTATAATGAGAAAGCAAAAGCTTTCTTATAAAGAGTTACAAGCTAGTTGAGTCAATCCACTTTATGAATGTGGGATAAACCAAAAAGCACACTTAAGTGAAATAAAGCATAAAAGCATAAAATAATCTAAAGTCCAAGTGACTTTATTAATGCCTATGTATAATATCTAATTGACTATTATAATCTGATATTTATTTTAACACCCTCTCTTAATGGTCAATCTACTAACTACACTGGCTCATCCCAGAATTCTACATATTTTTCAGGATCCAAAGGCTTGATGAAAATGTCTGCAGTTTGGTCCTCTGTGGGACAGCACTGCAGCTCAATAGATCCATCCTCTACAAGCTGTCTGATGAAGTGTAAATGTATCTCAACATGCTTGGCACGCTCGTGGAAGATTGGATTTTGGGTTAGTTTGAGCAAAACTTGATTGTTAGAGAGTAGGGGTGTTGGCTTTGTTTGTTGCATCTTCATGTCTAAAAGCATCCTCCTGAGCGAAATTGCCTCACGTGCTCCTTTCACTAATCCTCGATATCTTCTATCAATGAAAGGGCTATTGCATGCTGCTTCTTACTGGTCCATGTGACTGCACCTGTGCCAAGGTTGGAAACATATTCAGATGTTGATTCTTCATCATTCACGCAACCTGCCCAATCTGAATCTGTAAACCCTCACAGCCTATGGCCTTTGCTTTTGCTATACAGAATGTCAAAGTCAAGTGTCCCTTTCACATATCTCAACACTCTCTTTGCTGCAGTGCAATGCTCTACCTTTGGCACTGTCATAAATCTAGAAATGAAGCTCACAACATAACTCAAATTAGGCCTGGTTGCTGTAAGATATATCAAGCTCCCCACTAGCTACTTGTAGATTGACTCATTAGCTGCCTTAGAGTCGTTCTTGGCTAAAAGCTTCAACCTTTTCTCCATAGGTGTAGATGAGATTTTGCAATTTGTCATTTTGAACTTGTTCAACAAACTCTTGGCATATTTTGTTTGTGAGACAAAAGTGTTGATACTTGTTTGCCAAACTTCTACACCTAGACAGTAATGTAGGAGGCTTAGATCAATCATGTCAAATGCTTTACTTATATTAAATTTAATCTATTAAATAACACTTGCCTCACTACTTGTAATTATGATGTCATCTACATAAATGACCAGTGGAATGATATCATTACCAATGCTTTTGATGTATAGATTGCAATTTGAAGGACTCTGCTGGAACCTCTATTCATCCCAATACCTGCCAATCTTAATGTACCATGTTCGAGGTGCCTGCTTCAGGCCATATAGAGCCTTCTTAAGTCTGGAAACAAGATGCTCCTTCCTTGGAAACTGAAACCCCTATGGTTGATACATGTAGACCTGTTCCTCCAAATCTCCATTGAGGAAGGAACTCTTCACGTCCATCTTTGATGGACCTTCCAGCCAAATTGTGTTGCCATGGCTAGAACTAATCAGATGGTGCTCATCTTTGATGTAGGAGCAAAAGTCTCCACATAGTCAAATACCCTCTCGTTGAGAGAACCCTTTTGCAACCATCCATGCCTTGTACTTGTCAAATTTACCATTTGCCTTGTACTTGACCTTGTACACCCATTTGCAGCCAATGGGTTTCTTCCCTGGTGGAAGAGCTGTGAGATCCCAAGTTTGATTTTTCATTAAACTCTCATGTTTGGTTGCCATGGCCTTCTCCCATTTAGATCTCCCTTTTTCCTCCTCAAACACTTGTGGCTCGTTTATTTTCTGAACATTGGCCATTAGAGCAAAGTTGATTGTATTAGGTGTCTTGGTCTTGTTTCTTGATGATCGTCCTTCGATCTTTTCATCTGTCCGAACATTTCCAATGGTGCTGTGCCACCTCTTTGGTCTTTCTTGGGATCTTCCCTTTTGAAGTTGTTGGCATGATCTGGGCTACTTGTATCAGATCTGGAAACTTCTCTTGCTTAGAATCCTCCCCCCTTTCAGGTGGAGTTGCCTGAAGCTTGATACCTTAATCTTGCGCTGCAACAGGTTGTTGTTTTGGGATTTTGATCTCTGAAGAAGTCTGGAGAGGTCCAACTTTCTCATCAATTACGACATCTCTGCTAAAGCTCAACTGATTGGGGTTAACATCAACCAATCTGTAGGCTTTATGATTGTCGTTGTACCCTGGGATAATTAGTTTCTTGCTCTTTCGGTCTAACTTGGTTCTCTTCTCATTTGGAATCCAGGCATAAGTAGTAGAACCAAAGACCTTAAGATGACTGACTCTAGGCTTCCTCCCAGACCATGCTTCCTCCGGAGTCTTTTGTTTCATTGCTAATGTTGGAGATCTATTCAGTAAGTATGAACACTACCTCAACCCCAAACTTGTTTGGAACACCCCTGTTCTGCATCATATACCTGGCCATCTCTGTGATTGTGTGGTTGCACTTGTCAACCACTCCGTTTTTTCCGTGGAGTGTAAGGTGTAGTGAACTGTCTTTTGATCCCATGTTTAGCACAAAAGTCGTTGAATTCTTTGGAATAGAATTTCCCACCATTAGCAGACCTAAGAGTGGTAATGTGACAACTGTTAATTATAGAGCTTGATTTCAATATGCAGATTATTGCTTTAGTTTTTTCAACGCTTTAAACAAAATTTGATTTATTAACCAGCAAAATGTATATTCTAAATGATGAACAAAAGTAGAAGAGTTACTCAATTAGAATCTCACACATGCACAAGAATTTACCTTGGGGAAACCCTATATAGGGAGAAAAACCCCAGCCAACAATCTTCCTTTATTGCAAATAATATGTAAGATCAATTACAATAATCCACCATGAAAAGTCCCTGACTTATAGACCAACAAACAACAAGACTTTATTGACTTTTACTGCTGATATGAACATCACTATTTGCTGTCCTTTATTGCTGATGTAGACAACACTGTTTGCTGTCCTTTATTGCTGACATGCACAGTGACAGACGCTGACTCTCACTGCTGATATGCACAACAATGCTTGCTGTCCTTTACTGCTGAGATACACAGTGATACATGCTGACTCTCACTGCTGATATGCACAACAATGCTTGTTGTCCTTTACTGCTGAGATACCCAACACTATTCGCCTCCTTCACTGCCCTGTCTCCTACACTCAGCACTGCATAACAATGTGTGTTGAAGAGGAGGTCGAGCTCTGTATATAAAGGCCTGGAGAGGAGAGGGGTCTTTAATTAGGAGTCTGCATGTCTAACTAACTCGAATTAGTAACTTGACTTGAGACTAGACTTGACTATTGCATGCCACCTCAACATGCAACTCGACATACACTTTGACATGCAACCTTGACATGCATCTTGGCATGCAACCTTAACATGCATGCATGCATGCATGCAACTTGACATGCAACTTGCATGCATGCAACTCCAACATACAACTTGACATGCATGCATGCAATATGCAACATGCAATTTGACTTGACAACTTGACTTTGACCACATACAACTTGTCTTTTACAACTTGAGTTTGACAACTCAGACTAAACATGCAAATCGACTTTTACAACTGAGTTAGGCAACTGAAATTTCTTTTCATGGTGGATAATGTTATAGGTGCCAACGCACTAGATCAATACATTTACATTATTTGCATAAGGAAGATTGTTTTATCTCTAGCTCATAGGAATTGTACATTCAACCTAACTTTTGCTAATGCCTTGACTTTTGCTCATGGCTCACAAGGCTTGACTAGGCTCACAGAGGTTGTACGTTCCCCCTGACTTTTGCACTAGTCTGTCTATGCTCATAGAGGTTGTACGTTTCCCCTGCTCACAGAGGTTGTACGTTCCCCCTGACTTTTGCATTAGACTTACATCTTGACTTTTGTCTTAGACTTACAAAGCTTCTTCCTTTGCCTTGGCTAGACTCACAAGATCATATAACATATCGTTCGTCCTGACTTTTGGTTTGACTCATAGAAGTTGTACATTCCCCCTGAATTTTGTCAATACCTCACAAGACTGGTTGATTCTCCAAATCTCCCTGGCTAGCCTCAGGGTGGCCCACATGGCCTCTCATTGGAGAATGACTGCCGATGTTGCCAAATTTAACAACAATTAGACTCATTGTTAGAAAAAATAGGCTCGCGGAGCAATAAAATAAAACAAATGTGGAAATAAAACATAGAAGATACACAATACAATAGAGACACAAATATACGTCGTTCACTCAATGTGGGCTACGTCCACCAGAGAAATTGCCAGGTCCTTCCCTTATTATTGTCCAGCAAAATGAAGGGATACAACCTACAACACACCCGCTGTAACTTCCTCTTCTTTTTCTCACAGTCTCCTCTCTCAGAATAAAATATTCACACATACATAGCTGCAATACCATTCCCTCATGAAAAGAGGGTTTCCTTCTAGGGAAAAAAACCCTAACATAACTTCTACCGTCATATCTGTGACCTTATAATGAATGGTCCAGATTGACTATGAAATTACAATATTTTACAAGGCAATTTTTCCCAAAATTTTGCTTTGGGGGAAGCGCCTTGGAATCCCTCGCTAGGGGGGGCTCCATTAATTGTCGCTCCCCCCGCTGGACCCCCCTGACGACAATAGTGGGGGGGCACGCCCCCCCACACCCCCCCGTCAGGAAATGGGATCCAAGCACGGTTGAAACAAACCTCTGAATCAGGAAGATAATCAGGCTCCACAACCAACATTTTTCTACTAAGGCTTTGAACTTTTGAAACTCGTTAAACACATTAGATTTCAATTTTAAAAAATACACCCACATCTTCCTGCTGTAGACATCAACAAAAAGAAGGAAATACCTAGCACTGGTGATGGATGTCGTGTTCATTGGTCCACAAACGTCTGCATGAACTAGCTGAAGAACTCTCTTCACCCTCCAAGCTTGTCTTTCATCAATGGCGCTTGTGCTATTTCCTTGCCTGGCAAGCTCCACACACACCTTGAATCTGTTGCTGAATATGAGGAAATCCATTTACCATATTCTTTTGAGCCAATTGAGAGAGGTAGGTCGACTTAAGGTACCCATACCACTGATGCCAAAGTGTAGTGATGTTTGATGCACTCTTGGCTGCCAATGCATGCTCCTTGTTGCGGCCTAATCCACACCTCAGATCGCATGGAAGAAATCTTCAATCCACTAGGTGTGGCCTTAGGGGCAAGTCTCTAGTCGAGTAGCTCTCACCTGACACTTGACTCCTCTGTCTAGGCTAACTTATAAGGCTGATTAGATCTAAATACAAATAACAAACAAGATTATTTTAGGAGTTAATATTAGACAAAAACAAAAGCAATTAATCTAGCATCATATAATGACACAATAAGTGTAATGCTTATATGAAAGATATTGAATAAGTAAAATAATTCAACACAAACAATATTACTTGGAAGCAAAATGTGAGTACTTGAAAGTGATTGACAATGAGCAAATAAAGTATGTAGACCAGTGCAAACCAATTCCAAAAGCAAATGTTGTTGCAAGATGTATGTATTGCGAGTGCTCTTGACAAATTTTATTATTATGGGTGATTGCTTGAATTAGAGGGTTAATTTCATGAAGTGGCTTGATGTTGCAAGTCCACTTTGGGCATGCAAGATTGTAAGTGTGAAACAAAGGTTAAATCTAATCTAAGATTTGTTTCCTTTCACCACTATCCTCCAAATGGGTACAAGCAGGATTGCAAGGAGTTCCAACGGGGAGAGAACCTAGATCTCAAAGTTTCCCCTTGAATTCACAAGTCAATCTGCAAGTAGGATCCCGTATTGAGCAGCAGTAAGAGAATGGTTTTCCCTATTAACACTAATCCACACTGACCAATTCCTTTTTTGATGGACACCCCAGATCAAGCAAAGCTCGCAAGGGGCTAGAGCATACTAAGGCTACCGAGGGGAAGGTTTATTTGCCAAATTGAAATAACCGAAAGGAAATGCAAAAAATGAAATTTAATCTAATCTAATCTAGAAATTGAAACTAATCTAATGTTTTGCGGTATTGGGGTTTGTTTTTGTTGAAATTAGTGCAGCTGCAAGAGCCATTCTCCTGGAGGATGACATAAGACCCTAGCTGTGGACTAGGGCCCCCAACACACTCCTGGGGTTTCTTGGTATGAGACCAAGCAGTGAGAGCCATGGCAAAAGACCTTTGTGAGGGCCCCCAGTAGATGACTGGGGTTCTTGGTCTAGGACCAAGCAGTAAGACCCTAGATGTGTTCTAGGGCCCTTGGATGTGTTCCAGGGAAACCTTGCTCGGTGCTTGGATTGATCCTTGGATGTGTTCCTTGGTGGTTGATATAAGTCCCTAGATGTGTCCAGGGCCCCTGGATGTGCTCCAGGAAACCTTTTCTTAATGCATGGGTTGATCCTTGGTCTTGTACCTTGGTGGATAAGATCCTCTATGTGTTCCAGGGCCCCCAGATAAGTTTTGGGGCAACCTGGTCTTTGACCAGGTAGATCTTGGTGTAATACCAAGATGTGTTGATGTGTGATCCTTTTCCTCTCTCCCGGGATGGTCCATGAGACCTATGAGAGTCTATGAAGATGGGCATGACCACATTGTGTGATGTACCCCCTTATGCAGTGATGACAAAGTTTATCGGTCACCATGAGACTCATGTGGACATGTTTTGCCATTAAGGAACCCCCCCTTGACTTTATCTTATCAAATAACCCCTTGTTGGTTTGCTTTCCCTCTTGGTTTATGTGATTGGGTTTCATTTTGTGTGATCGGGGTTTTAATTTTGTGATTGGGGTTTTAATTAATATTAATTGACATTAATTAATATTTATATTAATAATATGTCAATAATTACTTATTATTCTAAATACCTTAACCCCTCTCCGTAACTATAAATTAGAACCCACCCTATTCATTTCACACACACTCACTCTCTTCTCCTTCTACTAGCCGCGACTACCTCAGTGACTGTTTTCTTTTGTTGATGCGACCTCCCCTTTTGCTTGTCAAGTTCAGTTTTGCGATTTTTATTGGTTGGAAGTTTGGAGTATTTGCTGAGGTTGCTGGATGTGGTGTAAAGTGCTGCCATACCTGTCTTTTGTTTCAGATCTGCCCCTCACCAAGCTGTCGGACATGTCTTCAGCTTTAGATCTGCCCCTTAATTAGCTACCGGGCCTGCTTTGTGGTTGTCGTCCCCTTCTCTGGTCACAGATCTTTGTGTGGAGGAGCCACGACTTCTTTTTAGGCACCCTCCGTGGCTGTACATACTTCCTCTAGCGGCTGCTTGGAGTATTTTGAGTCCCTTGTGGGGGTTTCTCTGTGGACAGTCCAGTTTTTTTGAGTAAGAGGGTTTGTTGTTGGAGTTTACTCACTTGTCCAGATCTATTCCCGTGCTATCATTGTTGATTGGAGGGTTTTCTGTTTGAGGTTATTTGT
The DNA here is from genome assembly GCA_010110895.2 of Picea sitchensis. Taxonomy (NCBI): domain Eukaryota; kingdom Viridiplantae; phylum Streptophyta; class Pinopsida; order Pinales; family Pinaceae; genus Picea; species Picea sitchensis. Next base: position 25,403 of record SNQJ01S0030550.1, on the reverse strand, counting down.
TGTTTAAGACTTTGGGTTATTGTTGTCTTCCTTGGGGCTTCGTATCTATTGGCAAAACTGTCCTACAGTTCTCTTTGACAGAGATCAAACCCTAAGAGGTTTGATCCATGAACCTGAACTAAATCTGAGCATACTTACAGAGGTTTACATTCACATGTGTGTCAGGTACATCTATCATTAAATCAGGAGGTAAGCTAAAAACTATTTTATCATACTCAGAAATAATTATTTGTTTAAGATCAGTTTGTATGTTTTCTAGTTTACGCTGATCCAGTAGACATAATTTTTTTTAAGCATTATTGTTTTGAATTTTTCCCTATTTCTAACATGGTATCAAAGCATAGGGCGTGAAAAGAGCTCAAGAATTGCAAACTTGAGCCTGCATAGATCCATTTTGTTAGGGTTTGTTTTGTAGATCAACAACATATCATCTACATAATCTGATCCAGAACTCAGCATGGCCTCTTCTTCAGTCAAAGCTGAAGATATACTTGAAGGGGCCTCCAACTTCAATGCTTGGAAGTGTAGGATACTCAACATCCTTGAAGAGAGTGACATGGATGAACTGGTTACTAGGGTAATTGAAGAACCCACTTCAAATACTGCCAAGGCAGCATTCAAGAAGAAACAAGCCAAAGGTAAAAGAGTCATTTTTGACTCTGTTAAGGACAACATGATGCCCATCATTGGTCATCTAAGGACTGCCAATGATTGCTTTGATGCCCTAGCAAATATCTATGAAAATAAGGCTCCAACTCAGAAGAGAATATTGAAGAAAGAACTGCGTACATTGAGGATGGGAAATGATGAAACCATTGCTACCTTCTTCTCCAAGATTGCTCAAACCAGAGATCAACTTACAACAATAGGAGTTGCCGTGGATGATGATGACCTTGTGCAATCTGCAGTTGATGGACTCCCTGAGTCATGGAGAATCTTTCTTGCTTCAGTCAATGGAAGAGAAGCTCAACCTAACTTCGACAGATTATGGCACGACTGCTTGGAAGAAGAAGGAAGACTCAAAAGTAGAAATGAGCATTCAATTCTAAGAGATCATGCCCTTTTAGCTAAAGCCAAGAAATGGAAGAAGTTTCCTCAATCTAAAGGCAAAGGTAAGAAACCTTAAGGTAAGTTATCTCATCTTAATCCTCATTTATCTAAAGGAAGATGTTTTAACTGCAATAAGCTAGGAAATTATGCAAAATATTGCAGGAACCAACCCTCTTAGCAGAGAAGAAAAGGTAAGTTCCATGCCTTAGTTTCCACTGAAGAAGCAAAGCCTCAACATGAACCTCAAAGAAGAAGAACAAGGGCAACCACCAAAGAGCAAGAACAATACCAAGAATATTATCTCATATCAGCTCTTTCTGGCACTATAACCAAGTCAGAGGAGGTTTGGTTAATGGACAACAGTGCCTCCAAACACATGACAGGTTTCAAACAAAATCTTGCAAACTATCGGGATAAGAAATTCAATGTAAAGGTAGAACTAGGTGATGATGGTACTTCTGACATAAAAGGTTTTGGATCTGCTTCTTTCTAGCTTCAATCAGGTAATATTTTTCATATTGATGAAATTCTTTATGTTCCTGGTTTAAAGAAAAATCTAACCTCAGTTGCAGTGTTAGAAAGCAAAAGATACTCAATAGCCTTCAACAAAGGGAAGGCTCTCATGTGGCCCTCAAATAGAGATTTGAGCACTTCCATGACTATTGGAACTTGTGAGAGTGGACTTTACAAAATCACAGGTCAAGTTGTTCAAGCACTAGCTCATGAGATGATAAACCCCTGCGAGCTCTAGCACATAAGGCTTAGACATCTCAACTACAACGCACTTCCAGGTTTGCAAAAGATGGTAACATGTATGTCGATGTTTTATTTTGAGCATAATGTTTGTAGAGGTTGTGCCCTCGGTAAGAATACAAAGAAAGCTTATCCTCACAACAATAGAAAATCTAATGGCATTCTAGATCTAATTCATTCTAATCTTTGTGGGCCTATGACTGCTCCATCTATGAATGGTTGTATTTACTATATCATTTTTATTGATGATTGTTCTCGTAAAACTTGGATTTATTTTGTAAAGATTAAAGATAAATCTTTCAGCAAATTTCAAGATTTCAAGAATCTTGTTGAAAACCAGACAGGTAGACAGATCCGGGTTTTCAGAACTGACAATGGTAAAGAATTTGACTCCTACAAGTATGATGAACTCTGTCGGGCTTCCGGGATTAAGAGGGAACTGACTGTGCCTTATAATCCTCAACAAAATGGGGTTGCAGAAAGAAAGAACAGAAGAATCTGTGAAGTAGCCAGAGCCATGATGTATGACCAGAATTTACCATTATCTCTTTGGGCCAAAGCTGCCAATACTGCAGTCTACATTCAGAACAGGTGTCCTCACAAATCCCTTGAAGAGAAAACTCCAGAAGAAGTTTTCACCGGTATAAAGCAATCAGTTGATCACTTGAGAATCTTTGGCAGTCCAGTTTATATTCATATTCCAAAAGAAAAGAGGACTAAGCTAGAGTCCTCTGGAAAGAAAGAAACTTTTGTGGGATACAGTGAAACCTCAAAGGTTTACAAAATTTATATCCCAGGTCAAAAGTTCATTGAGGTCAGCAGAGACGTGACTTTTTCATGAAGAAGCAACTTTTCATCGTGCCAGAGAACTTCCATGTGATACGGAGGTGCAGAAAGCTCCATCTCTTGAACCTTCAGATTCACCTCTTCTAGATGAGCAAAGGGAGGAGACCTCAAAACCTTCAGTGGATCTCTCAAGGGATACTATTGAGTTTCCTTTAGAGAAATCTCCTGTTAAAAGGAAACCAGCCTGGTGCCGGGAAATTCTAAAGGAAGTAGAATAACATTTAGCACCTAAAGACACCTTCAGAGAAAGCAAGAAACCAGATAAGTGCTTCGGCCTTAAAGCTCAATTGAATCTTGTGATTGATTCAGAACCTTCCACATTTGAATTAGCCTCCAAACATCAAGTGTGGAAAGATGCTATGGTAGAAGAATAAGATTCAATTCTAAAGAATGATGTATGAGCAGTGGTCTCAAGACCTCGTGGCAAATCAGTGGTAACCTCCAAATGGCTTTATAAAATAAAACATACAACAGATGTCAGTGTTGAAAAATTCAAGGCTATATTTGTGGCTCGTGGCTTCTCTCAGAAAGAAGGAATTGACTATGACGAGATCTTTGCTCTTGTTGCCAGATACACTTCCATCAGGATTATTATCTCTTTTGCTGCAGTTTTTGGTTGGAAACTTCACCAGATGGATGTTAAGACTGATTTTCTTAATGGTGAAGTTGAGCAAGAAGTGTATATCGAACAACTTGAAGGATTCGTGATCCATGAGAAAGAATCTCATGTGTGCAAACTCAAGAAAGCCTTGTATGGATTGAAGCAAGCTCCGAGAGCTTGGTATGGGGGAATAGACAACTTTCTACAGAGTTTTGGATTCACCAAGAGCATAGAAAATCCCAATCTTTATATAAAGATTGTACATAATCATCTGATTATCTTAGTCTTATATGTGGATGATCTGTTCCTCACTGGAGGAAAACTTGATAGCTCAGAGTCCCAGTGCTGCGGGGGAGCGCCCCCCCCCCCCTCGAACCCGCTCCCGAATCGCGCTCCC
>SNQJ01S0030550.1:9833-21746 GCA_010110895.2 Picea sitchensis | reverse complement strand
AAAACATTGAGCAGAAAGTGGGATGACTGTTTGCTGTCCTAAAACAGCAAAAGAAGACAGCCAAACAGTTGAAACTTAGAGCCATACTAAGGTCAAGGACAGACCTTAGATGGCAGCCTCATAGGACCTCAGAATTTCTACACTCTCCTATGTGGCTGCTGTACCATTCTTTGGGCTGATTTGAAACCCTTTAGGGCTGCGGCCTCCTTGCTGAGTTACTGGTCCTTCATCCTTGGCAGTCGTCACCTCTTCTCCTTGCAGATTGTCCACTGTGTGTAATTGGTACAAGGGTTTGCTTCCAGTTTTTCTGTGTGGGGTTTTTTGTTGTGTTTTGTGAGAGATTTCTTCTTGGTGGCATGATTGTCCTACATTTCTCATGATAGAGATCTAACCCATTGAGGTTAATCCATGAGCCTTAGACTTTTTCTGAGCATATCTTCAGTGGCATATCATTCCTCAAGTGAGTCAAGCTCTCCTTTATAACTCAGAGGTAAGTGGCTACTTCAGTTTTATTTCATTGCTTGTACTTAGATCTATTGTTTATGTTCTGATCTATTGACTTAGCACACTCAGAAATAGTCTTATGGTTCAGATCTAATTGTTCTGAAATATTTCTATGGTTATATTGCTTTATACTGTTCAGATCTAACAGAGAAATAAATCTAGTATTCAGATCTATTTGGTTTGCTAACTCAGAAATACATCTACAGTTTAGATCTAGTTGTTTTGCTCATTCAGAAATAAATCTATAGTTTAGATCTAAGCTATTTAGAAACACCTTATGTTTCAGACCTACTGTTTCTATACATTTCTGTTCTGAGTTTTTATTGAGATCTTTTATGCTTTTTGCTGATCTATCTAACAGGAAATTTTGAAAGTATTTTTTCTGTCTTCTTTCCCTAATTCTAACAGTTATTTTATGTCAAGAGACAAATAATATTAACATTATCTTTGGTCACATGTACTAACTTGACTTTGCCACTATACCAATCTCCAACAACCACAATTCTAGTTCCATTTAATCGTCATTTAGAAGCTATGTTACCGGAAACAGGAAACGGGCAACAGAACAGGAAATGGGAACAATAAAGGAAACAGAGTCCAAAAGGTTTCACATATAAGAAACATACACTCTGTATATATATATATATACTTTGGAGGTTGAGAAGTCCCAAACATTTCAGGATCTCCCAAGAGGGCTAACCCAATCCCCTAGATGCACACTTCACCAAACTACCATAGCCTCATATCCCTTCAAAAGCATGTTGTTCGGGTTTTATTTTTATTCTTTTAAAACTATGCATGCCATTTTTGTATTTAAGTATTCCGATATTGGGAATGGTTATCAAACATTAATTTAACGGGGCATGCAGCGAGCGACATCTGATTGTTGAAAAATACAAGTGAGTGAGCTTTGCCTATCATTTTGAATCTTCAAATGCACAGAGCCTGTTCGTGCTTCCTCTGCATCTTAAGGAATAAACTTGGTGACTCGTGTGCTTCACTTAAATTGATTATACATACAGAATATTCAGTATCTATGAAATAGTCTAGAATAACCTAACCAGAATGGAGTTGTTAATAACTTAATACAATCATTTAAAAACATTAATCAGTTACTGTCTTCAATTTTAATTTTAATGTTTTCTGTGCAATCTTTCAATTGCTTTAATGAATTAAAATCTTCTGCATTTGTTGAGCTCCAAATAATCTCCATAGAATACAGAATAAAGGAATACAGTCTCCAAGCTACATGTGCCGGAAATGGTTTCCAAAACCCCGAGAAATGATTTCCATAGATTTAGAAACGGATCGTTCCTCGAGAAACTGTTTCTGGCCCCCAGAAATGGGAATGGCTGTGGAAAACAATGTTTCTTGAGTCGTTCCCATTTCTGAACTGATTCAGCATTAGAACAAAGCCTCCTGTTCCATTTCTGGTAACTATGTTTAGAAGTAGGTAAAAGTGCTTGACAGCCTGTGGCTCTTTTGTAAAAATTGCAATTGCAATCATGTTCGTTTACTGATAATACTACACCAGCTGTAAGGACCAATACCTGCCTGTATTTGGCAGAGTTGTAGAACCATGCCTTGATGTATGATAATCACAATGCATAACCACCATATCAACAAGCATACAATCATACACAAGGGCAAAAAGAGAATACTAAGCAGAATATCTTAGTGGAAGACAACAATAAACTAAAGAACATATAATAATCATATGTGAAGTAAGATGAAAAATTAATTAATATTATCTTTAATTTTCAAGGATGAGCTTTTAAACATCAATTATCTCAGGAGATGAACTGCTTTGGATGCCATAGAAGCAAATGTCTGAAAAAGGGTTTGCACGCACTGAAACCACACCACATCATCCAAGCATAAAGAAATTGCCGCACCTGTGAAGATCGTAATAAGGAACTGCTAAGTTACCAGAAAAGCCTCTAGAGGTCCCCCAAAATGTCATTCCCCGTTTTGGATACTGAAACAGAGGGAAACGACACCAAAATGTTTCAGTGCCATTTTTTTGCAGAAACACTGAGACTCTGCCTATGTCCAGAAGCAATAGGACATGGATGCAGGTAATCTTTTGTTCACTGGCAAAGGGATGCCAAGCAAAACTTCCTCTGCAGAGACTCTAACAAAATGACCATTCCATGATCAGCAAATGAGAATAGAATGTAGTCAAGAAACGACATACATCTTAGCCCCAGCACCTGTTCTAGAAATGAGAATCCTATCCAGTTGTAATTGTGTGCATACATTAAAGTGCAAAGATTTGTGCCAGCGTGGTTCTGTGTTGTACATGTACGGATGGGATGGACCTATTTAGCAGCAGTTGGTTGCTGACATGACACAAGGGAAACAGCTGGTTTTCATAGGATCAAGCATGAGCACAAACAAAGTCAAAGTTGATCACCAGTTTGACACACCATCAGAAGCAGTTAGTTACAACTCCCCTCAACATGCCTTTGAGAGCAGAAGCAGTTAGTGACATGAAGACCAAATCTCATATGGACATCAGTGATCAAGTCAACTAGTGTGTAAACACAAACTTGAGATAGTTTAACAAGTGTATGTCCATATCGACAGTGAGTTAGCCTCTCCATAGAGCAATCTTTATGCATTAGTTGCATATGGAGATAGTGAGGTTAGAAAATCTGTAAGTAGTCCTGTGAGACTGATTGAGTGAGCCAGTGAGAGCCATAAAGCTTAGAGCAAGCAGTAGTCTTAGAATTCACATCAGTTTTTGAGTTGGGTGTAGACCTGTACAGTTGTTTGGTGGCCTTTAATGCATATAAACAACATTTTGTTGTTGTATTGTATGTAATATATACAGCAGATTTTTAGATAATACAAATTGAGTTTTCTCTACAATATTTTGAGTGAAAAAATATTATGAGTGTATAACTTGAGTTTCTTGTGTTGATCTCATAACATTAAGTGTTGATTCAGTTTATTAAGTTCAATATCAACTGTTGTTTCATAGAACACAAATCTAAGTTGCCAAACATCTGTGGTAAGTGAACGGGTCTATTATTGTGCGGACATTTGCTTATTGTTGAAACTGTGTCAAAGTAGCACAGTGCAATCATTCAGCAATTTGGTGAATTTGAAATACCACCTCAGGAGACCAAGAAGAAATAAGTTACATTACATCAAACGGACTAAGTGGTTAGCTCATGGTCCATATCCACTGTGGTATCAGAGTTTAATGCACGATCAGGAATAGCACAAATCTCTTTTGGTTCACCTAGTTGGTTGTGATCGGCAGTGGCTGTTGCTCTGTTGGTCCTGGGCCCTGAAGTTTTGCATTGTGTGTGTTAGAACAAACCAAATTGCTAGTACACCATATAAGCCAAAACTTGTTACATGGTATCAAAGCAAACCAAGTTGTTCTGATCTTGAACATGGTTTTCTGATCTTGAAGTTAAACAGACAAAGTTGCTATTTTGAGGTTAACTTGGGGCAGAAACCAATTACTTTGTTCCTAGAGATTTGAGCAGGAGTTTGCAGCAAAGCGGAGCAACAAAGGAAGGATATCAGCCTCATCATCTACTCCATCGCTACCATCTACAACCATGAGCATAACGCTTTCAAAAAGGAAGCTTGATGGTAAGAATTATGGGATTAGGAAATATAAGACCTAGAATCTGCTCATGAAGCAAAAACTTCTTAAGTTGATTGAAGGACAAGAGGTAGCCCAGAAAGACAAAGACGAGTTAGAGAAATGGAAAGCAAAAAATGAAGATGCAATATACCTCTTGTGCTCTTCCATTGTGGATCACATAATACCGCAGATTCAAAGTGCTGACTCAGCAAATAAGATCTGGATCGATCAACAGAGTCTATATGAGACAACAAATCACACAAGGATTCTCTTTCTATGGAATCAGCTCTACGCTGAAAATGGAGAGAGAATTTGTCACTGATTTTATGACACACATTCAAGATGCGCGGGACCCATTGATTGTTGTTGGACACAAGGGTTGAGGAAAAGGACCTTGTTGCATTGATGATTAATGCACAGGTTGACAAAAGTTTTCCAACCTTCTGTCACCAGCATCAATGTGACACACAAGGCACTTGTGTTGATGTTGGATGAAATTAGTGGCATATTGCTGACAAAGAAGCAATGGCAGAGTAAGCAGAGCAGAACACAAGTGAGAGAGCACTCATTGCAAAGTCAGAGAAGAAATTTGTGCAGAGAAAGAAGAAGTTTGGGCAATCTAAGGAGCATTCTCAGAAAGGTCAGAAATCAAGTAAGGGTATGCCCTGTTTTTACTGTGGAAAGAAAGGTCATATAGTGCACAACTGCTACAAGTGGAAGTGTGAACAAGGGAAGAACAACAAACATTCTAGACAGTTTTCACTGTGCAAAGAAGAATGAATCATTGAAGCAGAGCAGAGGTGTTTTCATGACATCCCTGGTAGCTACAAATACCTCGTATGATGCCCAAGTATGTAGGCTCAAGCACATCAAAAAAAATGACAAGGAAAGAGTGGGTCAAGAAGATGACACAACTAACTGATGGAGAAACAGTCAAATTTAGTGACAATCAAGCTCTTGAAGCCAAGGGTGTGTCGTGTATAGAATTTTCACTTCACAACTTCTATGCACAGACCGCCCTGCAATGACATAAAAGACTCCTGCACACTTTTATAGTGAGATCACAAGTGCTGAAGTCTCTTTCGAGTTCCTTCCTATGATCCAAATGATGATTTTGGGGTCCTCAACTTAATCTTGATGCCCCATTGGACCAGTGGGTATGCCAAAATACCCAAAATTTGTGTCTCCTGCATTTGGGTACACACAAAGGTACCCTGTGTCCTTGAAGGAAGCGCAGAAGTACCCACCCATTGCATGTTTTTTAAGAATAATTTTTTTTAAAGCCCTAAAACCTAATTACTAGTTTCCAACCCTTTTCTACTTGGTACCACCAACCCTCCTACACTGTATAAACCCTAAACAGACAGAAAAATGAAATTACAATGATCATTTGCTACTGTTGGACCACCATTTTGCTGTTGCTGGGAAGTCGTTTGGTAGCTGAAAACTCATAACAGCAGTGGATTGGCAGCATGTTTTCATTGGATTTGACATTGAACGGTCAGTGGTATATCTATCATCAGTCAAGTATGTATTATTAATGATTAGTTTTAATAGTTTAAACATTAATATATATTTCCTATTTCTTTTTAATGATTCCTATCCACACATTTATCCCTGTTCTAGTCAGTTTTGTGGCATTCTTTAAGGAACGCTTTACAGTCCAATGGTGCAGTTCTACTTGAGGTTGGATTGCTTCATGAATTTAGATTCGACTGCATGAATAATGTTTAATTTCTGAAGCTCTAAGTAGCATTCTTAAATTGCAAGATTTTCCTGTAGCATCTTCCAACTAATGATGGTCACATTACATAAAATCTTTCAAAATTATCATCAAAGGACTACCTCCTGAAAAGAGACATTTGACCAAAGTTATGCATAATCAGTACGTAAATCTTTATCTGTTAGGAACTGATGTTCTCCTTGATGAACTCAAATGCTTGATGCAAAGACAAAGGCTTCTAAAACATAACTATCTGTAAGTATGTATAGGCTCTCTTCAGATGCTGAAATTTATCGTTTACAGGAATGCATTCCAAAGACAAAAATAAGGTACATAAGCTCCAACTGAAAATAATAAACCATTTATTGAGTCTTGACCTAACTATAAAACGACTCCCTGTATGTTTAAATCAGGATTACAAGGGCAAACATGTAATGTCCCCCACCTCTTGATAAAGAGGTATTGAAGAGACTCAGTGGCTTAGGCATCCCCACTAGGCCATGGTCTCACACTAAGGGGAAAGGTCAACTAGACTAAGGTTATATTCTTAAGTTGACTTGAGGAAAAAGGTAAGAAAGGAGTAAAAGATAACTCAATGAAAGAATAGAAGAGCTGGAAGAGTTAACCCTGGGAGTTAATATAACTCAACAGAGAAATAGAAGAAAAAGTATAAATAGAAGGCTGGGGCACACCTATGAGGCATTCTGGATTTTGGTATTTGCTTGTTATTGCTTTTGAGCATACAGTTTGGGGGTTTTGCTGTTACAAACCCTTGTGAGCAACTCAGTGGTGAAAGATCCACTCACCTTGTTCCAAAGCTTGGTCTCGGGGATGAAAGACTCCACCCACACCATTCTACACTCATCACATATCCACCAATAGCTTCAGAAAAGTAACAGGGCCGTACTGTTCAAGAGTTTCCACAAGGGCGCATCATCATCCAAAGGAGAGTTCGATCCAGCTGATCAGGAGAGACGTTGGGCATTCCAACACTTGGGTTTTACTTGCAGGTGCTCAACCATCATTTTGAGGGTTTCTTTGAAGAGTTATCATCATCTGATCTTCAACTACAGTTTGGGATGACTTGGAGGCTAGGAGGACGTCCTGTGATTCAGTATTTCTCAGATCTAGGGAGATCTACCTAGAATCTGGATCTGAAACTTCTCCCACAGGGTTTCCATAGCCCGATCTATATTCCTGGAGAGTTTCAGAGCATTTGGAGGCCTCCTTCATCAGGGCCGAGTTATCTAGGGTTCCAGGCTTCCAAAAGGGCGTAGCTTCATTAGAGGATTCAGTATTTGGAGGGGTTGGCCTTAGCATTTCGGCCTAAGACTTCAGGAGGGAGATCCTATCACCCTGATCTATCAGTTGGCAGAGTTTGAGCTCATTTGGAGTCTTCCTTCATCAGGGCCGATTTATTGAGGGTTTTAGCCTTCTACTGGAGCGTGGCATCTTCAGCCGGAGGAGTTGGCATCCATACGGCTCAGATCTGTTTGTATTGACCTTCATTTCTTATCCAGCCTTTGGAGGCTTGTTTTGTATTAGCGGGAGCATTTTGTAGCAGCTCATATCTATTATCTATCGGGGCCATCTGAGGATTATTCCAGATCTTCTCTTTCTATTGTATCTGATTCATGCTTCTTATAATAAAGGTCAGATCTATGCTTGTGTTTTCTATATCTCGAATATGTTGTGATCTTGCATATGCTTGATGAATTTTGTATAAGCATCATTTGAATAATTGGAACACTGCAATAACCACCTGCACATCAAACACGTCAGTGATAGTTAGTGATTCCAAGCAAAAAATTGGCTTGGGATCATTACAGTGGTATCAGAGCTTTGATCCTCCAAACCTGTGGAGGGATCGACGCATGCAGAGGTACAATGGAATCTTTATGGGTAGAAGGAAGAAACCAAGCAGTGAAACAAAGGCCGAAATGGAAGGGTCAGGGGATGACCGTGAGCCTCAAGGCTTGGCCTTCTTGGCAGCCGAATTTGACAAGTTCCAACATACCATAAATCTCACAGAGGGAAAATTGGTCCACCATTTACAGGAGAACCAGGAAACCAACTTAAGGGGACAGGACGAAATCTCTGAAACCTTGAAGAAGGTTGACGAGAATCTGAGGAAGATTGACGAGAACCAATCCCAGATAACTGATCTTTTGATGCAAATGACCCATCAAGGGAAGGACCCTGAGACGTATGGGAATAAGGTGGCTAGTGGATCCGGTGGATTCCATGGTGAGATCAGATATAACCCGGAGAAAGCTCCCAGATCCGAAGGAAGTCAGGGAGGAGGCACGTCCAATGGGTAGATGGGTAGCAGGGCCAACCCTAGGCCATATATGCCCATGTTCACAGATGAACAGCTAGGCCGACATCTAGGTAGCAGGGCTAACCCGAGGCCATACATGCCCACATTCACAGATGAGCTAGGGCAACAGGAACAGGAGGATGATTTTGTTGAACAAATGGTGAGATGTACCAAGGAGTACTACAGTTTGGATATGACGATTCAAAAGCAGATGTCCCTGGATCAGTATTGCCAATTCAAGTTCAGAAATAAGCCTAGGCCGAACCACAGGGGTAGTTTTGAGTTTGAACGAAGAGCAGGGAAGATAGAGATTCTGTACTTTGATGGTACGGCCAAGATGACAGCACAAGCATGGGAGCAAAAGCTAGATACCTACCTGCAGCTTAACCCCATGAGGGAGATGGAAGCCATCAAGTTTGCCACTATGTACTTGGATGGCAAGGCTCATGATTGGTGGTATCATGGACTCACCACATTAGGCCACAATCAAATAGTATCCTACCCAAAATTTACTCAGAGGCTCATTGATAGGTTTGATCAGGGGGATCCTAAGCTACACTTCTAGGAGCTCACACAGCTCAAGCAAACTGGCACAGCTGAGGTGTATATTGAAGAATTTCAGAGGTTGGCAGTGATGGTGCAAGACATTTCTCCAACCAGACTCATGATGCTCTTCACTGAGGGGTTGATGGAACCCTTGAAGGGTTGGGTAAAGGCTTTCAAGCCTACCAACCTACAGGAGGCTATCTGGAAGACAAGGGATCTGGGACCAGCTGTTAAGCCAAAATTCATACCCAGACCACCTCTTAACAATGGTGGAAGAGATCAAAGGCCTCCAATGAACCAGGGGGGCGTGACCGACGGGGTTTTGACAGGGGTCGTGGCAGAGTGGATGAGAACACCAGGAGGGCGCTGAGAAGGAAGCAACTTTGCTTCACCTGCAAAGAACCATGGAACCCAGCACACAAATGCATGGGCCGTGGTCAAGTGCACTACATAGAGGTCACTTTTGACAACAAGGAGGAGGAGATCGGACAGATACAGAACATTGAGGCCGAAACTATTGAGGCAGTAGAAGAAGAGGTCACAGGACAGGCAGGACAAGACTGTATGGCTACCTTAGTGTCTACCAGTGGAGTGCCCAAGTATAACACCTTCCGGATGAGGGGGGTCTTGCAAGGACAGAAGGTATCGGTTCTGATTGATGGGGGAGCCTCTCATAACTTCATTGATTCAGCATTGCTGAAAAGGAGGCACATACCCACAGTAGAGTTTGAAGGGTTCAAGGTGGAGGTAGCAGGTGGAGGCACTATGCCTTGTGACAAATACATCCCTGGCATGAAGCTTACCTTGGGTAGGCATGAGCTGGTACAAGACGTCTATGTTATGGACCTTCCGGATACCAACATCATCCTTGGTGTTCAGTGGTTGAGCACGTTGGGACCTATCACCACCAACTACAAGACCATGGAGATGTCATTCACAGAGGAAGGTGGACGAAAGATAGTGCTTCGGGGCATGACAGGGAATGCTGCAAAGGTGGTCACGGCCAAGAGGATGGAGGCCATCTTTCGAAGAGACGAGATAGTGTACGCAGCAGAATGCAGGATTTCAGCACGTATGGATGAGCAGGGCAAGGTTCACTACACCCCAAAGATCAAAGAAATCCTTGACAAGCACCACAAGGTGTTTGGACCGATTCCCCCAGGGGTACCACCGAACAGGGGGTTTGAGCACATTATTGAGCTAGAGGAAGGAGCCAAACTAGTCATTACCACACCATACAGACATCCAAAGAAGTACAAAGACGAGATAGAGAAGGCCATCAAGGAACTTTTGGACATGGGGCACATCAGACCAACCACTAGCCCTTTTGCCTCTTCAATAGTGTTGGTGAAGAAGAAAGATGGCACTATGAGGATGTGCATTGACTTCAGGGCCTTGAATAAAAAGACCATCAAAAACAGGTACCCGATAACAAGGATTGATGAGCTGCTAGACGAGTTGCATGGAGCTGTCTACTTCACAAAGATTGACCTTCGTTCTTGCTATCATCAGATCAAGATGAGGGAGGACATCTCAAAAACAGCCTTCAGATGTCATTATTGCCACTATGAATTTTTGGTGATGCCCTTTGGGTTAACCAACGCCCCCAGCCGCGTTCCAATCTTGTATGAACCATGTGTTCAACAGGCAGTTGAGGAAGCATTTGTTGGTATTTTTTGATGACTTGCTCATTTACAGCAAGATGTGGGAAGAGCATCTCAGACATGTGGATCAGATTTTGACAATCATGGAGGAACAATCACTATATGCTAAGGAGTCCAAATGTGAGTTTGTAATGACAGAGGTGCTTTACTTGGGGCACATCATTGGAGCAAAGGGGGTACAGGTACATCAGGGGAAAATAAAAGCCATCATGGAATGGCCTACTCCTAAGACACTCACAGAATTGAGAGGATTTCTAGGTATGTGCACGTATTACAGGAAATTTGTCAAGGGATTTTCTCAGCTGTGTGCACCTTTGACTGATTTGACTAAGAAAGGAGCCTTCAAGTGGAATGAGGAGGCTCAAATGACGATGGACAAGATGAAGAAGGTAGTGAGTACGTGCCCAGTCCTGGCTCTTCCAGATTTCAGCCTACCTTTTACCTTGGAGTGTGATGCCTCAGTAGAAGGGATAGGGGTCGTACTGATGTAGAATAGGCATCCTCTTGCCTATGAGAGTCGGAAACTCAGGGGTCCCGAGCTACTCTACAGCATTTATGACAAAGAAATGCTGGCTATTATGCACGCACTAGCCAAATTCCGACAATATTTGGTAGGTGCACGGTTTGTGGTCAAATCAGATCATAACAGTCTCAAATACCTATTGGAGCAGAAGGACTTAAATGAGAGACAACAAAAATGGGTAAGCAGAATACAGGCCTACGACTTTGACATTGAATTTGTCAAAGGGAAGAACAATGTGGTGGCTGATGCATTATCCAGGAGGCCATCCATATTGGCCATGACAGGGGTATCAGTTGACTGGAAAGACCATCTGGTAATGGAATATGCAAAGGATCAGTTCGTGTGTCATCTATTGGATGGGCAGGTACAAGATGATAATTTCAGGGTTATAAATGACCTCATCTACTACAAGGACCGCATCTTTTTGGTTCCTGGATCGGCCTTCAAAGCCAAGATATTGCAGGCGTTCCATAATTCACCAATGGCAGGACACCGGGGGATCAGCAAGACGTACAGGCAAGTGAGGGAAAGGTTCTCATGGAAGGGCCTCAAGGAGGACGTGATAAAGCACGTCAAGGAGTGTACTACATGTCAGGAGAACAAGGATGAGCACACACACCCAGCAGGACTACTGCAACCCTTACCCATTCCGGAGCACAAGTGGGAAAGCATATCCATGGACTTCATCACTGGGTTGCCAAAGACGCAAGGGAAGGACTGCATTTTTGTAGTAGTGGACAGGTTGACGAAGTTTGCACACTTCTTCGCCATAGCTACCGACTTCAGTGCAGCACAGGTGGCCGAACTGTTTTTTAGGGAGATTTTCAGGTTGCACGGCCTACCCAAGACCATTGTTAGTGACGGGGATAGCAGGTTCATGAGTACATTTTGGCAGGAGTTATTCAGATTGGTTGGTACGGCCTTGACCCCTAGTACCAGCTATCATCCTCAGACGGATGGACAGACCGAGATAGTCAACAAGTGGGTGGAAGGCTACCTCAGAAATTATGTGGCAGGGCAACAGAA